>JAGFVP010000106.1:0-91385 GCA_021031095.1 Bathelium albidoporum
GGGAAAAAGAAAGCGAGGGGGAGCAATGGGGGTGAGGCGTGAAAAGGGATTTCTACTTTCTACCCGCGTGGATGGCTTCCGGTGCGAATATGGAAGGGGCAAGGAGACTGCATGAAAGACTTCCCTATCCACTAGGCTGAAGGTAGCTTGTGAGGCCTGTGTACTATATCTGCAACACTTGACAGCATGACTTTTACACTACAGTAGCTCTGTTAGCTTTGGATCCAAATCTAATCAATGATTGATCATACGTGATTGCCTTTAGCAAAACATCAACTGCGCTCTCATGCATCTCACAACTGCAGTAGGTCTGCCGAAATCTTCAAATTGCTAATATTCGTCTCGCCCTCTAATCCCCCATCGACCTCACCAACCTTACCCTAATCGGACCCTTTGTGTCATCTATTCGCACCTCTCTCCCCAACAACTCCCCCTTCTGCAAAATCTCAATCTTTCCTTCGGCTTTCAGCTCGAAAGCGAGCTCTCGCATCGTAGGCATCACATCCCTCCATTGTGCGGCTCCAAGGTCGTGGAGCTCGGATTGGGAGAGTGAACGTGCAACTTCTGACGGGCATGCGGTCTTGGGGTGAGCACGTCCATCAAGAAGGGAGAGAAGGCGGTCTCTGAGCAGATGAGAGTCTGTACTTGCGTTCGACATGGAGACTGGTTTGAGAGAACCGCAATATAGAGATCCAGGTGAAGTGGTGGGTCCAACACCAGGCCACTTTTCGTCATTGGAAATTTATCAGGTGTTTAACATCGGCGAGGAGTGCAATCATAACATACATGGCTCAGAGCAACTGGCCCTTACCCTATTTACATCATTTTGTAGATTGCATACACCATTTCTATGCGCATTTCATCATTAACACAGACATCACCAACTGATCTCGCCCTCCGTCTGCTCCCTACCCAATAACGCCTTCACCGACAGATTCAATACTACCTCGTTGCGGGAATGCTTGTCAAACTGACGCTTCGTCCACTGCGTCTCATTCTCCTTTTCCAAGCATGCCAGCACCGCCCGTAAGTACGCCGGCCCCATCCGATGCGGAACCTCGCGTCTCGCCGTCCGCACGTAGTGCTCTGGCACCTGCGTTGCGGCTATCCCTTCCCGTGCGCCATCACGGCCGACTCCAGCTACCCGCGATATCCTGCGCAGTCTGCCAGAGCGCAATCTCGAGCAACACGGCGCCAAGACTATAAATGCCGTGCGCGCGGCTGAACGCCGGCCGGTCGACCGCCCGGATGTCCGGATGGCGATAGAGATTCTCGGCGACGTCGCCATCGACCAAGCGCGCCGTCGAGCCCGCTTCCGGCCGCGAGAACTCGAAATCGACGAGGTACGGCCGGCGCGAGTCCAGCTCGCGAGTTGTAGCGTCGCGGAAGATGACGGGCGAGTTGCTGCTCAGGTTTTTGTGTACCCAGCGGTCGAGACGGAAGGAAGCGAGGGTGGAGGCGAGCGCGGTGGCGGTGCGAAAGCGGATGTCAAGGTGCCAGGGTGTGGGAGCGGTGCGCGAGATGATGGTCTGCAGTGGCTCCGGAGGTTCGTTCGAGAGAGTGTTGAGAGGGAAGTCGAAAAAGAAGGCTACGCGCCCGTCGGAGGGTTGGTTGACGATTCTGCGAAAGGGGAGGGTGCCAAGTCCGCTTTTGCCGGATGATTCTAACAGTCTCGCTAGATTGGTAGCATTCTGGTGAATACCCTGGGTGGTATCGAGTGCTTTGGAGTCGCTTAACCCATTCACTGGTATTGCATACGCCTTGTATTCTACCAAAACCTGAGCCTTGGTTTCGTTTCCTCGGGCAACTTGCTGTGTGAATGAGCCAAGGTGCAATGCCCCCACGTTTAAGGTAATTTTAATTGTAGCATGGGTTGGACTCAGCTCAGGAGGGAGTTGACCATCTGGATAGGATGCAAGTTCTCGAAGCCTGGCATGTTTTGAAATGCCAAGGCGTCTACCATCTGGATCGTTCACAGCACTCCGTATCCAATCCGCTGACGTATGGTTACTTGTCTACGAGAGCAATGCGTGAATAGCATGTGGCAGTATTTGTTGCAAATAATCGATCCGTTCCCGGAACTTCTCTAGCAACCTTTCCAGGCGATCTTCTTGGAATAATGCCCACTTGGTTGCAATGAAAAAAGGCGATGCTTGTTTCTTGTTTCCAGAAGGCATCCACTTAGAAAACATGTCAGGCCCTGTGTTTTTGATAGATCTTTCTTCATGCTCGATTCCAGTATACCGTTTCGGCGATCCTGATTCAGATACGATGAGAGCTTTTTGTAATCAGCGTCATCTTTCGCAGCAACGACTCGGTACTCTGCGAAGTCCTGACTTAGTCGAGCGAAGACAATCTTGATGCCTTCCAGCAATGACTAGGGCATCGCAATTAGCTAAGTCGCAGCTGATTTGGTGCGAGTCCCTATACTCTGTCCAGCTCCTCATCGTCTGTGATCATTCCTTTCGACTTCTCAAACCATCGACCAAAGGATTGAAGTTTGAGCAGCTCAGGGTAGAAGTCTTCCGTAATGACTTGTGCTTCTTCTTTGTGATGTATCGCGGAATCGATCTTTCGGTATACAAATTTGCCTACGAGATAGATATCCTTGACAGCATCGACAGCATTACATGCCAGGCCGATAGCACTGACAGGATCCATGTTTTGAACAAGATGGTAAGATTGCCCTAAAGATGACGAGACTCCCAATGAGTGCGCTTCCCTGATGTATACATGTCAAAACTATGTTCGATCGGAAAAGTTTATGAGGACATTTACTCACATCAAACCATGTTGCTGGTGAGCAATCTTCAGTCTCTGCCCAAGGAAGAATTTCCGTTCCAAGAGAAGCCGTATTCTAAAGGTCTTGGCTTGGTCCTGCGCAGGATTTTGCACTTCATTGAACAAGAAACTGAAATATACATCTGGCTGCTGCTGCTGAAAGCTGAACGCCATCTTCCTTCGCAATGCCCACGCAGCGATTTCGTCGCAATGACTTCACTCAACATAAGCGAGGAGAAATTCGACTGAGCCGAGCATTAAATCAGGCGTGTGTGCTTCTTGATGGAAGCAAAACATATTCTTCTAGCAACACTGCTGAAAGCGACACCTCAGCCGAGTCAATGCGTACAAAGGGCGCAAGGAACGTATACCATCTGGCAACAAAGTCTCTGTGCGCTCGTCTTGAAGAGTCCCAAAACCATGATCGATCATGAACCGATGTAGCTGATTTTGACAGGAGACTGTCAAGCTGAAACATTCCGATGGAGCTGTGTGTGGTACTTCGTGAACAACCTGGCTGTTATCCGGGCCAAAGCCGATCAAATCGGAAAATATCCCATGCAGTGTCTCGTAGGTCCTTTGCCGTGAATGAGAGGGCCTGAGAAACTGTATTAGTACCTTGGCATAGAAGGTTATGGCTGCAAGGCCTTGAAACTGTTCCGATGGAAGAGATACAGAGGTCGCGTAATTGTTTGAGGACATCCGAGGGTTAACAGCTGGAAAAGCAAAGTTGGATGGCCTGTTCCCTATTCGGCGCGGAGGTTCTATGCCTTTCAATAACGCAGAGTCAGAATCTCGGTCCAAATTCAAGAAGAAGTGGGGCAAGGGTCGGCTCAGACGTTCTCTGGGGTCATCGTTCAAAGCCTTTTAAGCACAGCAAGAATGCGATTCCGTTCCAGACCATAATTCCCAGTTACCACAGCACCTAACGGGCCTAGCCTGCTCTTCGGATTCCCCTCAGTGCGGAAAAGGCTAAATAGTTTCGTGGGCCAGGACACAAGGAACTTGATAACGGTATTTCCATTGGAGCCCTCGGGGATAGGTGAAGACTGAGTTTCTCTGCTCCCTGCTGACTCCCGCCTTCCCAGCGCCGGGGACGTCGAAGCAACTCCATTGCCAGACAATGAGCAATCTGCCTCTGGGTTTGCGCTCGTCTCATGTTCTTGCACTCGCAAGTGAGGTATCCAATTGGTACTGATATCGTGCAGAGCATCGTGATAGGAGTTTTGCAATCCCCATGCATCACTCAGCTCGTCCGCCGGCAAATCAAGCAATGGGCCTTCAGGGCATTGTGTAAACATAGCCCGCACGAGTAATCCATAGGCGAAGACATCGCAGGCTCGCGGATCAACTAAGGACTCTACACTATAGTACTCGGGAGGCTTCCAGGCCTGAGTGCCATCCTTGAGCTTTGTGCTCACAGGCTCGTTTGCATCGATGGCGTGACCGAAGTAACATATCTTTGCAAACCATCGGTTTCGTCCAGACTCAGTATTCCGTTGACCTGGTTGAAAGATAAGAATATTTTGTGTCTTGAGATCGCGATGAGCAATGCCAGCGTTATGAACGGCGGAAAGGCCGCTTACAATGTCATGAGCCAAGAGTCGGATGTCATCAAAATCAAGACCCGCGTAAACGTCTCCACACATGAAGCCATACAAGTCTGATTCTGCCTTTTCCAGTATCAGTAAAGGCAGCTTTGGAGTGAGATAAGAGTCTCTTTCTTCAAGGGAATCCAGGTCAAGGCCCTATCCTTCTAGGTTGACGATGCCTTCAGATCCCCGCTTAGACCGCAAATTTCGGTGGCATAATTTGGAGACCTCGCTCAGAGCGGAACGGACTACATACTTGGGCCTTGCTGTTGGCTCAAGGTCACTTTTGTCATAGCGAAGCTGTTTAACGACAAGATGCTTCCATCGCCTAGCCGAGCTGCTCAGACTTGGGTTTGGATGTTCACAAGACCGGGAGAGGAGCTTTTCGTATTCAGACGAAGCAGCATGGACAAACCCCTTACTGCCACTTCCGATGTGACGATTGAACTCATGGCGTAGTCGAAGCAAGCGCGGATCAGAAACTTGGTCCTCGTAAAGAACGTCAAACAGTCGTTTGACATCATTGAGGACTTCTTCAGGCTCAACGTCTCTCACGTTTGAACGCAGCTGGCTTCTGTCACGACGAGCTTTTGCGTGGCTAGCGCTAGACCCGGCTGCCGAAGGGGGGTGGAGAGTGCACGGCCTTCACTGCTTGTGCTAGTCGCGGACGCTGACATCTTTTGCTGCCTCGAAAAGCCATCCAGCATTCGATCTCAGGACAGGTCACGCCTAGTTACGCCGTAGTCTCTCCAACCATTGATTCCAACTTGAGGCGCTCACCATGGTGCAGGGTGTCGATGAGCATGCGTCGCGCTTTGAGGCTGATAGGTACCTCCTATTCTAGGTGCACGCCATCCTGTTTAGGCTAAGCTAGCCTACGGCAGAACGAAAAGCACACCAAGTTTGGCCCCATACCTTTCTTATTAGTGAACTGTAGATCTTTCTTCCTATCTGGTTGCTTGATAGGGCCCGCGCTTGCACGTCAAAGTGTAAAAGAATGAATGAAATAAAAAGACTGTGGTGATTAGGCGTCGAGTCGCTGGGTGTTGAGATGAGCTCTATTTGTTCAGGCAGATACCTGTTCTGGCACTTTATGAAGGCGAGCCCATGATCGATACCAGATAACAACCCTACCTAGAGGTATGACCCCGGGCCCTGGCTACTGGGCTTCAGTTTGATGGCTCAAGCTCCTCACCGGCCTTTAGCTAGCCGCCTTGATACGCAATTGGCAGATACCGGTGAGCAGAAACGATTCACGTTAGCGTCTCGTGTTTAGAAATATATTGCCGCTTGTTCCTCTGCAACGCGTTCAGAAAAGGGTTTTTTCCGCCCAAGACTTTGAAATAATTTGTTGTTCTTAGACTATCAACTTCAATATGTCTCATTCAAGGACAGTCCTTATAACGGGTTGCTCTCTCCATGGCCTTGGAGATTCTCTCGCCCAGACTTTTCACGCCAAAGGTCTTCGTGTCATAGCAACTGCACGTAATCCGTTGAAAATGGCGCATCTCGAAAGCATGGGTATCGAGACATTGGAGCTGGACGTCACCTCTCCCGAGTCCTGTTCGAGTTGTGTCGAAGTCGTCACCAAGCTTACCGGGGGTTCACTGGATATTCTGGTCAACAATGCTGGAGGCGGTTTCAACATGCCTTTGGTGGATGCAGATATCGAAAAGGCCAAAGAACTCTTCGACACCAACGTTTGGGGTGTATTGAGGGTGACGCAGGCATTTCTCCCACTGCTAATGAACTCCAAACATCCCGGCGGCGCCATGGTGGTGAATCACTCCTCCATCGTATCCGTTATCAACAATCCCTTGCAAGGAATCTATAACAGCAGCAAGGCTGCCACGGCTATGATGACGGATACCCTGCGGTTGGAGCTCATGCCGTTCGGGATCAAAGTAGTGGATCTGAAGACCGGAGCCGTGGCGACGGAGTTCTGGACAAACCAAGTGAACAGAGTGACTCCGCGCCTTCCGGGGAATTCAATATACAAGCCCGCGGCAGAGACGATTGAAAGAATGTTGAAGGACGGTCCAGATGATGTTGAATACACACCTGCAAAAGTCTGGGCGCAGAACGTGGTCGGGGACTTGCTGAAATCGAACCCGGGGCCACGCATTTGGAGAGGCTCGAACGCGCTGCTGTGTTGGTTTCTGAGCGCCTTCCTTCCGCATACGTGGAGAGACGGTATGCTGCTAAAAATGAACAAATTAGACGTGGTGAAAGACAGTCTCCGGCGCACGAAGGGACAATGATCGGGTTGGAGTGTGGGCGGCCACTTAGCAACCCTCATAGGTGTACAGCAAAACCATTTTCGGAATGGCAACTCCCCATTCTGCATGATCACAGCAGCGACGGGTGTTCAACGGAATGCTTTCCTTTAGGTGCTTAATAGAGACTTGTTGTAATCAGATTGTATTATTCAAGAACCAATATAGCTATCAGCTTACGTAAAAGGACGCTTGGCCCCTGATATCTAGACTGCTTGCCCCCACGGATACGACAAACTGGCCCGGCTCAACTACGTATTGCATCTGCCTATTCCAAAGCCCCACGTCACTCACATTCAGTGGTATGGTCACGGTCTCAGTTTGTCCGGCAGGTATGAAAACCTTCTCAAAGCCCTTCAGCTGGATGTTCGGCACATCCACCGAGGCCAGAACGTCCTTGACATACATCTGCACAACTTCTGCGCCATCCCTTCCGCCGCTGTTCGTGACTTTCACGGTGGCCGTAAGCTGATCTGATGCGCTGACCCTCGTTGCCGAGAGCGTGACGTTCGAGTACGTGAAGTTGGTGTATGACAGACCGTATCCAAATTCGAACCAGGGTTGCGGTGTGCCGAAGACATATTGATGGCCAAAGTATAGGTATCCATCTGCGCCTACAAATCCAGGACTGGTGGTCCGGCCGGAGTTTAAGTAGTCGTAGTAGATTGGCAGATCACCCACGTTGTGGGGGAAAGAGACACTAAGTTTGCCAGAAGGATTGACGTCGCCGAAAAGAATGTCGGCGAGTGCATTGCCGCCTTGCTCTGAGGGATAGAATTGCTGCACCAGAGACGCGGTTGTGTTACTGATCCAGTCTTCGGTAATGGGTTTTCCCGATTGGAACACAATAACGGTGGGCGTGCTGGTATTGACGATGGCTTCGACAAGAGGACGCATGGCACCGACAAGGTCAAGGTTATCGAGGTCAACGTGCTCGCCCGTCGTAGCGTTTAAGCCTTCCCAGAGCTCCATTTGGTCTCGAGACCACGTGCCGACAACGATAACTGCAACATCAGCTGCCTCTGCTGCTGAAACGGCTGCTGGGAAGCCACTTTCGTCCGAGCTCCATCTCTCACAGCCTTGAGCGTAAGTAACCGAGCCGTTGCCGATTGCTGCTTGAATGCCATCGAGTGGTGTGACGCCGCTGTATTGCGAGCGGTAGACAACGTAGTCTCCGTAGTTCATGAAGCCATCGGCCATTGGACCAATGACTGCCACTTTCTTGCCTTTCGAGATAGGCAAAATATCGTGGTCGTTCTTGAGCAGTACAATGCTGTCCCGATCAATTTCTCGCGCTAGCTGCTTGGCATAATCGTTGTTAATAATATTTGCCCACTGGTTCTGTGGAGCAATCTGATAAGGGCGCTCAAACAGACCCATCGTGAACTTGGTTCGTAGCACTCTGCTAACTGCTGTATTGACAGTATCCTCGCTCAATTGGCCGGAAGCAACAAGCTGTGGGATAGATCGATAATTGAAGCTGCCACCACCCATTTCAACATCACCTCCTGCAGGCAACGCATTGAGAGTTACACATTCGTTACCCTCCGTGATGGGATTATTGTATGTGTTCAATGTGTCGGGACAGATATTAAATGCATTGGCAAGACGGTCCGTTGCTCCCGCATCACTAGTCACAAAGAACTGGTAGCCCCATTCATCGCGGAGAATGTCGGTGAGCGTATGTTCATCCGCAACCTGCGGGATGCCATCATAGGAGCTATAAGCACTCATAATGGACCAAGCGCCACCATTTACGATTGCGCTTTTGTATGATGGTAGCCACGTGGTTCGGAGTTCGCGTTCCCCACCATGGACCGGCCCGGTGTTTAAGCCTTGCTCAGGCATAGAGTACGCCGCATAGTGTTTCACCATTGCCGAGACGTTCAGGCTTTGTAGGCCTTGGATGTAATTCGTCGCGATTTCGCCGGCCAGGTAACCGTCTTCTCCATACGTTTCCTCGACCCTTCCATATCTAAGCTCTCGTGCGAGATCAGCGAGAGGCGCAAAGAGCTGTGATACACCGAGAGCCTGCGCTTCTCGTGCAATCTGGACACCCATATCGTGGATTTGGCTTCGGTTCCACGAGCAGGCGTACGCTATGGGGCTGTTGAATATCGTCGCGTTGCCGATGAGAAAGCCATGAATACCCTCTGTCTGCACCAAAGCAGGTATGCCTAATCTTGTACTGTTGACCGCATAATCCTGTCCACGCTTGATGTTTGTGGTCAGCAAGTCCCAGCTGATTGGATAACCAACATAAAACATTCCGGCCTTCTGTTCGAAGTTTTGGACAAGGCCAGAGTAATTGAATGCACCATTGCTCCCATAAGTTGTGTTCAGCCAGTTCGAGATATCTCCTTGAAGTAACTGTACGGTCTTCTCTTGAATGGTCATGCGACCGAGCAAGTCTTGGACTCGCGTTTCGACTGGCAAGTTAGGATTTTTGTATGGTGCATTCGCGAGTGAGCCATTGGTGCTGTTGCTTGAGCTATAGCTTGCTCCGGCAAAGATGGGAGAAGTGCATGCGGCAAGCAAAACGCTGAAAGAGCGAATAGATACCATTGTATCGAAAGAAACGGAAAGAAATGAATACAACGAATGGGAATATTCAAGACAATTCCAGCAAGTCCGAGAGAAGGGAAGAAAGTCTTATACTTACCTATGAGCTCTCATGCGTAATCTCGACGACAATCCCAGTATATTGAGGATCATCGTCTCCACACCTCATTTCCACGTGAGATGGTTTAGTCAACGCAGATTTAGCTTGCGTGTAGAGAAAGTTGACAGGCGGAATAAATTTTTGACTTCGTTTCCTCCCCGCATCTGACGGTTTTTTTGCGTCCCTGCATGGCGGCTGAATGCCAGGCACTGCCGCATGTTCACCCGAGGCTCACCAAAACAACAAGAGAACAGATTCTAGAAAGACGTACACTACTGCAAGGCTATATGGGACCGCCAAAATCAGTCATTTCTGTCGCGTATCTCTTCTCGTTCGTCAAAAGTCTTAGACTGAGTAGTAATCAATTTCTTGCTGCTACTCTCTAAGAAATTTTTCTAGATTGCGAACTTGTGATGGATGATATTGTTGCCGTAACAGTAGAGAGTAAGTGATACGGTCAGAAGCTGAAGGTTTGGACCCTTCGCCGAGGAGATTTTTTTGCCTTTTTCTTCTCATATTAATATTGAGATAGTAATTAGTAGCATCCAAGCGTCTTTTTTTTAAGACTACCTAGCCTGAAACAGGACTAGCGTAGTGTATGGTAGCTAATTTAGGATGACCTGCTCCAATTGGTAATTTAGTGCTGAAGTGAAACAAACATGCTATACTCTATGCTAGGCCGAACTCTGTCTAGAAAAGAATGATTGTGATATTTTCTGGCATTTATTATAGAACCATGTCTTTTATTCTTTGTCGAGATATATGGTATTCTAGAAAGTTGAGGTAAACAGTTTCCTGATATACAATGGTTGCGCTGCCTGGCTATGACAGAAAAGAAAGAGGCCTTAATTTTGTATCGTCTGCTCGATCGCTAAGGTGAGTTTACTTAAGAATCATCCCTTCAATAGGAGAAACGTAACAGCTAGTGCAACCTGAGGCGCTTAACCTGCTGTGCATCCTTTCAATCTCTTTCTGACCAGCACGCTCGCTGACTGGTTTGGCATACGTAAAGCCGCTCAAGACCAGCGGCATAGTTCACAATCACGCTCCCAAGTGGAGTCATAGCAAGTCATGAGGTTGAGCATGGCCAATTTGAGCGCTATCGTGGAATACTATCTAACCGAGCTATTGTTACAGGCATTTACTCTACATCGTTAAATTCTGTCCCATTGTTATCAAGTTCTCGCGTCTCTCCAATTGCAAGGTCTCTATGAGCGAGGTACCGTCAGAATTTTGCACCAAGGCGTCCTTGACAGAAGCGTGGCTGGATACTGGAACTCGTTCATTCACGAATCCTTTCCGTCTTGAGAAACTTCAAGCACAAACATGCCTCCATGCCATCCGTATGTTCGGCTCAGCCTTCTGCCATGTCGTCTGGCCATAAAGAAAGGGATCTTGCCGCTTGGATGCGGCTCATGAAAATGGATACCACGTTCTACGTCAAGCTTCTGAGGGGTAAATTGCCAAACAGAGCCGTACAATTTCTCTGCGAGGAAATCTGTCGAGCACAGCGCATGTACAAAATCGTGCCAGGGGATCTCTCCAGGCTGGAAGCTGGCCGAAGGTCTGTAGAAGATTGTCGCAAAGACTTTCATGGCACGTTTGTCCACAGAGAAAATGGGTTGTTGGTCAAAAAGAGCTTCGGTCGCAACGACAGAACCTATACTATTTGAGGAGGTATCTGTAGAGGCAGCACCTCTAGTCTTGATCTTGGTCTTGGCTGACTGCTGATAATTACGGCCAATGTACACATCATGCTTGGAGCCAAAGTGGAGTCCTGATAAAGGGTTGACCAGAGGTTCAACTCCGGCATTCGCAGATTCGAAATCTGCCGATATTGTATCCCTGGCCGGCTCGACCCATTGTGGAGTTCGCTCCAAAATGCGCTCAGATAACAAAATTTTGACACGCGGAGAGGAAGCGTAGGCACTTCTGAGTTTGCCGTCGAGCTCATGCCAAAAGCGATCCAGGTTACCCTCCGCCACGCGCATGGCCTCGATGTTTTCACGAGTTTTCCGCTTTTTGACTGGATAGTAGAATGTACCTCCATTCGGGGTGCCAAGTGAAATAATCGTTCGTCCGATTTCAGTCCTGAAATATTTTTCAAATGATCTCTGAGTATGCACGAGGTCGGCTTCAATCTCTTTTTGTTTGCTGGCCATTTCATTCTCAAATGTGGCAGCCCATGGCTGGTAGAGATCGACCTGATGTCTACAATGCGAGAGAATGGCCAGGTCCGAAATTTGATCCGCCACCCATGGAGATAATAAGTCCTTCGCCTTCGGGTCGCTGTTTTGCACCCTCTCAAGTTCATCCATCACAGTATCCAAGCCGGCGAGATGGAGCTGCTGGTTGTCAAATAGGGTCATGAACATCCAGATGATCAAGTCTCTGGTGGAGTCATCCTTGAGATGAGCACGCTTCATAACTCTTATAACATTGCTTCCAGGGGTTTGCGGTTCTCGATGAAAGTATGGTCGCATAGGAGGAGAGGCAACGAATCCATGCTTCAAATTATCGATTGGGCCCTTGATAAAACGTTCCAAATGGTGGCGGAAGGTATAGAAGGCCATGGCGAGGTCTTCCGGCAAGTCTTTCTCGGGGTCCAATTTAGCAGCATACACCACAGCCAGATGGCGTAGATTCACTATCTTGTCAAGGAGATTGCCCCAAATCTCGACCTCGACAAGGGCTGTGACAATCGAATTGTTAATCACTCGTTCCCAAAACACTTTTTCTTGAGTGGGATTGGCAAGAAGCGGGTGTTTCTTCCCTGTGACATCGATCATCATCTCTTGTCTGTGTTCCTTGTATTCCTGCAATACGGAAGCAAAATATCCGGGGTCTTCACGGAGCGCCCAGACGTGATCCTCTGCACTCGAGAGTTTAGCCTTAATGATCGACTCCAAACGTTCCAGATTGAGCTCAGCAGGGACTCTGTAAGGTGCCTCTGCAGTGCTTACAGCCAGAGACCCGAGGCCGAGATCGTTGCTGGATATAGAAGGAGGCTCTGATTGGGGGCTTGCATCTGGACCCGTTTGAGCCGCTTCGGTCATATCCCGCAAGATCTCTTTGCAACAGTTGGCAAGAAAGCTATAGAGACGTTCTTGGATCTCGAGGATGAGGAGACCTTCACCCGGGTGGGCACCACGTTCAGTATGCATCCAACTGAACGCGTCTGGATGATCGTCCCAAGCAATTAGCTCGCCATAAGTGTGACGGTCTGTTCTGCCTGTAAACATCATGACATGTTCATTCAAGAATCCCGGAATAACTGCTTGTGAGGTGATTCCAAACCGGCAAGCGTTAATGTCAGCTCGAGCAAATGCAAAAGGTTGATTTCGAGCTCGGGCGTTGAGCAACATTAGGAACAGCTTCGGCTTGGAGAGATCGTCTAGATTTACGTAAGGCCACATGTAAGCCTCTCGAGATTTTGTCTGTGAGGCCATGTTCCTCTTCTTCTTGAAGGCATCGATATCAGGACGATGTACAGGGGCCATGCCTGGCCAGACAGCGAGGAGGATTTTCTTTCGTTGTTCTCTCGTCTTCTTCAGCCACCTTCGACGAATTGTTGCTTCATGCCGCTCAATGATGGCCTCGAGCGCATTCCAAGAATCAAATATGGCCGAAGATAGTGCCCTCGATTTAGAGCGAACTTCTGTGGGCGCAAGCATAGATGGCATTGGGAGACCCCCTTCCCTACCAGCACCCATCATTTGGAAGAAAGCACTTGGATCTGAGTAGATGGATTCGTCCATATTGCTGTACTCTTAATCGTCTCTGCAGTTGTCCGTAATGCACTCCAGAAACTTGCAATCGTCATTCAGGTTAGTTATTTTGCATGTTTTGAGGGCACTCTCCCAGAGCGTCTTTAGGTTGCGTTGAAGAAGCTCCGTGACACAGCGCGGCGTGACGCTAGCGGGAAAAGCCTTGTTCTTGCGTCGCAACCAAACCAAATAGCATTCTTGCAGTACTATCACCACCCGCGTGACAAAAAACAGCCGCAATAAAACAGGGGGACCCTCAGCATAATTCTCAATTCCACAGGTTACAATTTTATTTGAAAAGGAAAGTTGAACTGCATTTTAGTTGGGGGTCTCCCCAACATGTTCTCGGCTAAAAAGAAAATACATATTATAGATGTCGAACGCGGAAGGGTAGTAAAAGAGATGTCCTGATTCGCACACCTGATAGCCGTAGAGGAGAAGATTCTGTGATCAAGCCGCAATGCCCCTCATCAAAATCACAGTCGACCAATCGGCTATCTGAAAATTGATGAGATAGTGTTTTCGATTCGGTTCAGTTTAGGGTACTTCTTGTTTCGGTTGACCGCTCGGGAGACTCAGGATAGACTTCACAATGATCGCCTTATCACGGTTGCATAGCCAAATGTAGCTTCGATTCTCACTTTCATGAGTCTGGCTCAGGATTTTGGCTTTCAATTCCCCTGGCAATTCCTCCGTGCAAATTGCCCACAGTCACGATTCTTCGCGATCATGATACCAACCGTCGTAAGAAGCTAGTTAGGCTGGATAAGTGAGTAGTCTCTATGACTGTGCAGCCAAAGATTTCCTTCAACGTCGGTAGCTTTTTGAATACTACAATGCAGGCATTTGTATGACGAAGTCACGGTATTGTTTCGTTGTGTGATATCTGACCCACGTCGAGCAAGAAAAGTGAGAGGCCTGCAAGGCCAAATTCATTTCTGAAACTACTTTTAAGCAGCCATAGCGGAGCACAGGCTCTCTGACCTTACCGTAAAATAACGGTATGATTCCAAGACATGAGAAGTGACATATGAAATGGTAAAGACGAGGTGAGAGGCGGTGGTACGCGCTAAGCCGTTTTTGACACTGCGTGCTCGAAATTATGCGACACGACAAAAAATGAAAACATAGAAAAAAGGCTTAACATCGAATTGCGAAAGCACAGCTCCAGCTGTTATTGAGACAATGGCGGCTCCGGTCGAACGCCTCCAACCTGTCAGACTCCCTCCTGGTCCAGCGCCTTTGACTGCAGATCATCGCTACTGGCGCAGCTTCAAGTCGCAACAGCTTGTGCCCACGCCGCACTCGAGCCCCATCACGCACATCTCTTTCCCCTCTGCTGCCCTAAATCTTCTTGCACCCCCGGCCACATCCATTGAAACATTTGCCGTCACCTCTGGCGCCCGAGTACAGATTTTCAGCTCCCGGACTCGCCGGCTACTGCGCGCTATCACCAGATTTGGACCAGATGATAATGCACACTGCGGCTCGATACGACGAGATGGACGAGTCCTTATTGCGGGCAGCGATAGTGGCGCGATACAGGCATTTGACATCAACTCAAGAGCAATTTTGAAAACCTGGACGGAACACAAGCAGCCTGTGTGGGTGACAAAATGGTGTCCACAGGCCGATTTGACGGCTGCCATGAGCTGTAGCGATGATCGTACAGTAAAGCTATGGGATTTACCAAGCGAGGAAAGTCAATGGACAGGAGTGGGTCATGGCGATTACGTGCGGTGTGGGGATTTCATGCCAAGTCAAAGAGGTGGGAATCTACTAGTGTCTGGCAGCTACGATCAAACTGTCAGGTTATGGGATCCAAGAGCTGGCCTAAAAGCTGCTATGATCTTTCAACATGCGTCAATCGTGGAAAGTGTGCTGCCCATGCCCGGTGGAACAACATTGCTTGTAGCTGCTGGCAATCAAATCAACGTCTTAGATTTGGTAGCGGCGAAGCCACTGGAACGATTGCAGAATCACCAGAAGACGGTCACAAGTTTATGCTTGGCAAGCAACGGATCAAGAGTGTTAAGCGGGGCTTTGGACGGACATGTCAAGGTTTTTGAGACTGTTAATTGGAGTGTAGTAGCTGGGTTCAAGTATCAATCGCCGGTCCTCTCACTTTGCGTCGTAGCAGCGGGCGCTAATCGAGAGGATCGGCATTTAACGGTGGGCCTGGAATCTGGTATCATGTCTATTCGGACAAGACTTTCCGGGCAACAAAAAACCCAAGCTCGAGAGAAGGAAAAGGAAATGAAGGCGCTCATTGAAGGGACCACAGAGCAACTCGATAAGAAAAAAGCAAAACGAAGAAGAAAACAACAAGTGCTCCTTCGAGGGAAAGACTTTACAGGAGAGGGTGCAGACATTATCATCGATGGAAATGCAAGGGGAAATATCAAGAAGGGCTCACAGTGGGAAAAAGCACTAAGGGAGGGACGATATGCATTGGCTCTCAACCTCGTTATTAATGCTCAGCCACAATCTAAGCAAAACATCTTGACACTTTTCACGGCCCTTCGGCATAGGTCTGCTCTACGGACTGCACTTAAGGGACGGAACGAGGAGGAACTGGAACCAATTCTCAAATGGCTAAACAAAATGATCAAAGATCCACGCCATATCAAATTATCCAGCGATGTTGGCTTTCTTATCCTGGATCTGTACGCTGAGCACTTGGGTGAGGCACCGGTAATTGACAAACTTATCAAAAAGCTGCATACTGCAGTTCGATCAAGTGCAGAATACTCGCAACAAGCACATTCGACTCTCGGAATGCTCGATCTGCTTGCAGCGGGATCTTGAATGCGATCTAGTTGCCATCCGTTCGAACATACATGAACCTCTGAATGTAGTTTCAAGTTAGCATACTATACCTAGGGATTCCTTGGGAGAAGTTGCTACACTGGTACGAGAACAGCTCGCGGTAGAGCAAATCTCTGCAATCTATCAATCCAATAGTCTGGAACTTCCAGTGGGTCCTTCCTGGGCTGCCAGCGTGAAAGGATTTACCCTTCGGAGTGATTCAAACTAACAATGCGTCGGCTTGAGAGGTATTCTTGTGGCCCATCAACTACAGTTACTGAAAGGAAACCAAGCTGAGCGATGCCTCCATCTGATCCTGAACTATTGGATACGAACGAATTCATCCTGGTCAAAAACCTCGGTAGTTTACGGGCTATGCGCAGCAGATGAATCCGTTTTCGGATTGGGATCCATTCATCGAAGCATTCGAAACTCAATCTATATTCTTCCAGTGGAGTCAATCAATCCACCATCTACTACCAACTCTTGTCCGGTTACATACGATGCTTCATCGCTTGCAAAAAACAATGCCGCATTCGCCACATCCCATGCAGTTCCCATCTTTCCCATCGGCACTTGTGCATCCCTCGTCTTTCTGAAGCCTTCATAATCCCCGCCCGCATACTTGTTAGCCAATATCTTTACCAAAGGCGTATCAATCAACCCCGGCACCACTGTATTCAACCGTATCAGCGGTCCTCCAGTCGCATGCCGTTGGCCATACAGCACTGCAGTACTCTTGCAAAACTGTATCAACGCCGCTTTCGTCGCCGCGTATGCCACTTGCGGCTTCCCGATATATCTCAACCCCGCCACGGACGAAATGCAGATGACATTCCCCCCGGTGGCCTGCTTTTCCATCACAGGCAACACCACCCGCGTCATCAGGTACGCCGACTTCAGGTTGACCTCCACCTGTGCATCCCATACCCGCTCTTCCATCTCTGCCGGACCTCCAGGCTCGCTCTTACCCACATTATTCACCAGGATGTCGATCCGCCCGTGCTTCGCCACACATGCGTCCACGAGCTGTTGCGCGGAGCTGGCATCCGTGACGTCCGCTTCGATGCAGGTGACGGTTGCGTTTGGAGCACGAGAATGGATCTGCGAAACGCCCGTGGAGCCGAGGGAAGAGGAGATGTCGCAGCCGAAGATGGTGGCACCTTGGAGCGCAAAGACAGTGGCGATGGTGGTGCCGTTACCCCAGCCTTCAGGGTTGGCCGAGCCGATGCCAGTGATGAGCGCAACTTTGCCAGTGAGGTCGTGCATTGTAGGAAGGATCAGAAGAGGGTAGCGTTCAGGGATAGAGTCGATCAAGACGGAGTGTGGGGAGCGCGGGTTTGTTGGAAGAGGAATCCAGTATACCTAGAAGCAATTGCAGGCAAATGAACGAAGATTAATGCACATATTCATTGGGAGGAAAGGAAAACTAATACGATGGCCACTAGGAGTGAAATCTACCTACACATTCACGGATCATCTACGGTTTCTATAGGTACCCTAGAGATGGTGGGGTTGTGGGGTAGCTTGAAGAGGTGAAAACCCCATGACGCGGTACATTGAGGTCCGAGCCGATATCAGACTCCTCCGGCTAAGCACCCAAGGCAATTCATAATAGGCCAAGCAATTTATCTTGGTGTTTCCATGAAGAGTCGTATTTGGCACTGCCCGATGCCTGGTAGGGTGATAGGTATGCATGGAGTAGACCGAGATGTAGTGAGCTCTTTATCAATTGCACCTGGCCTAACGACGCCAAAAGCAACAAAATCGTACATAATCTATACAACGCTATGCTCGATCACCATGAATAATACGGCCGCTGCCCCGTGATGGGTCTGTCAGGCAACTGCACCCACACTTTTCTATTCCTCTTCTTCTCCTCTCGTTCTTCGTGCTGCCGTACCCGCGTCGCCTCCTCCTTCAACACCACGCTCAGACTTGTGCTTGGCAAATTCAACCGATTCACCCTCCCCCTCGCCCGAAACTCGACATCTCTCCCGTATGGCCCTCTCCCCACCCATGCCTGATCTATGTACATCCCAGTTCGATCCTCAATCACCATATGCTTCCCATCCTTTGTCTTGATCTCCACCGGCGCGCCGACCCGTCCCTCCGCCTCGCCCAACCCCATGCCCCTCGCCACCACCGCCGTATCGCGCGCCCGCTCCAGATGCGCCACCACATCGATCGCGGCCTTCTTCCGGCTCAGCCGCATCTGCGCGATCGCATCCGTGATGGGCTTCCCCGCGATCTGGCGCGCCAGCGGCGCCAGCTTCTTCACGCTTGTCTTGAAAAAGTGTGACTTGGACAGCGACTCACGCTCCGTGCGCTTCAGGGCTAGCGCGCGAGAGGTGCGGCCGCGGTGGCGGATGGATTGGATGACCTTTTTGCGCTCCCATCGGAGGCGAGCGGGAGGATTGGGGTCGAGGGCGGCGGACATGGCGTCGGGGTCGTGGACGGGTCGGGAAGAGTGCTTTTCTGTGTCGATTTTGGGTGCTGTTTCTTGCTCGAGTGGATCTTCAATGGGTTTAGGGCGCTCTTGGTCGAAAATGGAGGAAGGAGCAAGATCGCCGCGGACCATTTTGGGGGGGCCCGCAGGTTTCCTTTTGAAGTAGTTTTCCAGGAGGGGATTGGAGGGAGCTGGTGCCAATTCGTCCGCGCTACCACCACGAGCGCGGCTGCGCTGTTGACATTGGCCAGCTGTGAATCTTCGACGGAAGACATGATCGATGGATGGGCGTGGACGGTAGGGGAGGCTCGAATTCGATGCAGATTTGACAGCGGCAGCTATCCCGCGATCAGCGTGAGAAGGAGATGACAGCCAGGACTTGAGCCTACCTGGCTCCGCCAACTGCTTCGAAAGTCTGACGGACATGGCTATGTGATTGTCACCGTGCTTTGCTGCAGTACAATCCTAGATGTCCGGAAAATTGAGACTCCAAGAGCTGCATGGCGGAGACGGGACAGGGACCGAGTCACGTGGCAGCACCCCTGGCTTGCAGGGATAATCAGATGACACTCGATTCGGGAAGCTCCGAAGCATCGAATTATGCCCTTTTGGCAGTCTTCATGGCTAAGAACTGGCGTTGGCTGCTGTCGATCCCTTGGCGATGCCATATCTGGCTATCCAGCATTGGAACCGATGCTTCCCTTCTGTCCGCCGGCCATCGCTTAGAGATAGGGAAGACCAGTTGGCCGCTCCGCCCAATTGAGCCCGGAGCTTTGGCCGACGACAATCTAGACTCTGGTGCAGGGTCCGCACACCTATGACGATCTTTACTTGCAAGTTTGCTAGCCGTTCCTATTCCGAACAGCCACAGATCCGGGCACCTCACCTCTGTGTCTCTCGTTGCGTCCAAGCCAATCCTCTCTTGCCTGCCCTCGCACTGTGTTCTATCATGACACACGTACACCCTGTCCGCCATCTTACCGTCTCTTCTAGGAGACCAATCTCGCTGCCTTCAGAGGCTCGTTGCTATCGAATTACCTCCCCAATCATTAGATAGCCCCATAGGTTGGAACCTAACCATGGACATTAATTCCTTACTATCACCACAAGACTCTCCGGCGCGGGAGACGCCCTCGCCCTTCATCGTCGCGCGGAATGGGACCCCCAAAAAGCGCCCTTCCGCACTAGAAAAGCGAGCATCCTCCAGCCTAAGCCAACAAGTCGTACCGTCTCATGGCATAGCCGGTCACCTGTCACTGCCCCAGGGCATTGTGACTCAAGCTCAGCAGGAAACACCCTCGCCAACAATTGCGAGCCTAAGCGCTCAGAGCGAGCGTTTGCTGCAAAGCGCGACAACTACACCAACAGTGGAAAGTAGAGGTACAGGTTATGTGCAGGATACACGGATGAGCATGCCCAGCCGGCAGCCATCCACACCTCAAATGGACACGCTGGCAGGTGTGTGATCGAGACAGGCCACAAATTGCCGCAAGTAATCCCTGATTTAGGCTGATCGTAGAAACAGATCTGGCCTCGATGCAGCAGCAACAGCAGGTTGCACGCCAAAACGCGAATGGCTTACGGAGTAACGAGGTTCACGAAGGACAACGAGCTTCCGTTCAGTAAGTCAAGGTCCCCGCGGTGGTGCAATCACGTGAAGCGCCCCTCGGGTTCTTTCCGTTGTCGCTAATCGCAGCTCCAGATACAACGCTCAACGGCCTCCGATGTCAGCACGCTCATCGAGAGATTTACTGATGGCCGACGCCCCTGCCGAACCTACCCTACCTCGTGCGTACGTCGCTTCTTCTCTCTCCAAAGCCGATCTCGAGACAGTCACAAATTTGGCAAGCTATGTTGCAGAAAATACTTATGCATACGACTCCCACGTTCAACTTATAAACCTTCTTCATCGCGGCTTCGTCCATCATGTCAATCCTCCAGAGGCAGCTGACAATACCGGCGACCCACGGTACTACGGCCTGCTGCAAGACCTTCGCCAGGCTCGTGAGGCGATGAATACACGTTTTCTGGTTGGTGAGGAGCTTTGGATCGACTGGCTTCAAGATGAGATACTTCTTGCAAAATCAGCCGAGGATTGCATTAGTGTTATGGAGCTCTTTCAAAAAGCTGTCACAGATGAGCCTGGTAGCGTGAAACTCTGGCGCATGTACGGCGACTATTTGTGGCAGCTCCATGATGCCGCCGACGGTCAAGATACCGAAGTCGGCAAGGAATGGTTGGAAGAAGATAAGCTCATGGCTGTGGAAATTTTCAAATGGGATCTCATGTTTCAGGTTTGGCAACAGGGAGTTGACACAACGCAATGGCACCTGAATGACAGCCATCTAATTTGGGACCGGTATATCGAAGCACTGACTCAGGAGCTTTCCCTATCTCCATCGACGGATGGTGTGCAACAGATCAAATCTCTCTACCTTGAGCGACTACGGCAACCCCATGCGCAATGGGATGGCACTTTCCAACAATTTTCATCTTTCGTTACGAGGTACGATCAAGCAAACTACGAACAGGAAATGGTTTCTGCGAATCAGCAAGCTAGCAACGCCAAAAAAATATATGCTCTGCGTGGGGAATTTGAGTTTAGACTGGATCGGGCTTCTCAATCTGGCGACAAAGACGCAGAATGGACAGTCTTTCAGGAATATCTCGAATACGAGCTGCGTCCACCAAAGGGCGCAGCGTTTGATATGAACCTAGCTGCTGCTTTGTTCGATCGAGCTGTCACTCGCTTTCCGACTGATGCAAATCTATGGGAAGAATACGTTGTTCTGCTGATGGATCAAGAATCGAGTTCATATTCTGCATTGCCTCTGCTCGAACGGGCAACGAGACATTGCCCTTGGTCGGGTGATCTATGGTCCAAACGTCTTCTGGTCTGTGAAGTCGCAAGACGACCTTTTGAAGAAATGGAAGAAATCAAACATAAAGCCACTAAGACCGCACTGCAGGACATTGGCAGCATGGATGAAATTCTTAAGGTCTATACTCAGTGGTGTGGTTATCTACGACGCCGAGCATTCGCTTTCGAGACAGGAGCGACCGAAGATAATATTGACGAAGCGGAAATGGGCATCCGCAGCACGCTTGAAGATGTCGCTAAGATAGGTGAAAAGAAGTATGGAAAGGATTTCAAAGGGGATCCGAAATACCGCATTGAGCGTATTTACTGTAAATTCCTTACTCAGGCGGGCCAAATTCAACAAGCACGCGAACAATGGCGAAGCCTCATTCCACAGCATGGAAACAGCTTTGACTTCTGGTATAGTTTCCACCGATGGGAGATGCTGGTTTGGGGTCGCTCAAGTTTCATGAAAGGCGCTGTAAAGGGCACTGGTGAATTGCGAGACCCAAGCGAAGTCACAAAAGTCTTGCGAGAGGCTATTCGACGACCGAATCTCGACTGGCCAGAAAAGATCATCGACCTCTTCATCAATCATTGCGAGCAGAACGAAAGTGCTCAAGAGCTTGAGCTTGCTTCCGTAGAAGCGCACAAAGCAATCAAGAGGACTCAGGCCAGGAGAGCAAGAGAAGCCGAGGTAGCAGCCGTTGAACAACAGGCTGGACTGCACCAAGATGCTCCCGATGAGAATGAAGATGCTACAAAGTCGAATGGCAAGCGGAAGCGGGAAATTGACGCAGAGGAGAAGCCTGGCGCCAAACGGACCAAAGGAGAGGATCCGTCGCACTCAGAGGAACTCAGTTTGGGCGATCCATCTTCTGGTGCCACCGCTCAAGCCAAGCGCGATCGCGAGAATGCCACCATCACCGTGAAGAATCTTCCTTCTACGGCAAGTGAGCTCAAAGTCCGCCAATTCTTCCGAGATTGTGGTACGATTAATAGTATAAATCTGCTTCCTGACGGTTCTGGTCCCACTCAGACTGCAACTATCGAATTTGAGTCTCGAGATGATGTCATTACGGCAAAGACTCAAGACGGTAAGCTATTTGAGGGCGAAGAAGTTCGCATCCAGTCTGGCTCAGGAAGCACACTCTGGGTCACCAACTTCCCACCAAGCGCCGATGAGGCAGTAATCCGCCAGCTCTTCAAACCATACGGAGATGTAGTCGAGGTGCGATTTCCTTCACTACATCACAACACCCATCGACGCTTTTGTTACGTACAATTCCTTACAGCCGAGCAAGCCCGTGCTGCCACCGCGCTTGACGGCAACGATTTGCAAGGCTACAACATCGTCGCCAAGATCTCTGATCCCAACCAGAAGAAAGATCGCGTCGGTGCCACCCACGAAGGTCGCGAAATCTTCGTCGGGAATCTGCATTTCAACGCCACGGAAAAGGACCTTCGCGAGCTCTTCGCCCCACACGGTGCCGTCGAGAGCGTCCGCATCCCCCTCGACCTGCGCGGCCGCAGCAAGGGCACCGGCTTCGTCGTCTTTGAAACCAAAGATCAAGCTACCGCCGCCCTTGCCGAGAACCTCAAGCCCTTCCGCGGCCGCATCCTCAAGGTCGCTCCGGGCGTTCCCAACGCCAAGGGCATCAAGCGCACCGCAACCACCATTGGCCGAGCCACGAGTTCGGCCTCGCCGGCGCCGGACCACGCTTCCGCGTCCGCCATGTCCGTCGACGCTGAGCATCCCGACACCACCGCCTCCGACGCCGGCGAAGCAGGGACGCCAGGGGACAACGGCCCAGCCAGCGCCAACGCCGGCGCCCCGAAGCGAGCGCGTACGCTTGCCCTTCTCAACATCCCCGACACCGTCAACGATACGCGCGTGCGCGCTCTGGTGGCCCCGCACGGCGCGGTGCGGAAGCTCACGCTGCGGCCTGACCACGGCGGCGCGCTCGTCGAGTTTGAGACGCCAGCTGAGGCCGGGCGGGCTAGCTTGGCGCTCGAGGGCGTGGAGATTGAGAAGGGACGGCGGATCCGAGTGGGAGGTGCGGAGGAGCTATGGCGGAGTGAGGGAGTGCATGTCGGGGACCGGGTGGAGGTGGGGAAGGGGAAAGGGAAAGGGAAGGATAAAAGGGGAGAGGAGAAGGGAAAGAGTAATGGGTCAGCACCGTTGTTTGGACAGCAACCGATTAGCAGACCGGGACAGAGAGGTGGGAAGAGAGGGGGCTTGGGTCTCAAGAGAGGTGGTGTTTTGGCAGGGGTAAGGACGAAGACAGAAAGTGGAGGGGATGAGGGCGCGAAGGGAAGGGAGCAAAGGGGGAAGACGCAAGATGATTTTCGGGCTATGTTGGGGAAGAAAGAGGACCAAAATTAGATGCATCCATCCGACAGTACTTCGAGGAAGGCCAAGGTAATTTTGCTAG
Organism: Bathelium albidoporum; assembly: GCA_021031095.1. Lineage (NCBI taxonomy): Eukaryota > Fungi > Ascomycota > Dothideomycetes > Trypetheliales > Trypetheliaceae > Bathelium > Bathelium albidoporum. The sequence continues at coordinate 23,631 of JAGFVP010000106.1, forward strand.
GAATTTTAACGGCCACTGCTTCCTTTTCGTGGAGGCTTACAACGCTGGAGATTTCTAGACGGGGACTAGAGAAAACAGGCGGCTTAAAAGAATGGTATCGACCACCATTGTGACGAACCCTTTTCGGCACTCTAATATAAGAAATATCAGATATCGAGGAATTTTCTCGTAGTCACTGATCAATATAGCGTACTCGCCCAAAATGCAAATACGTAGAACGCCTTCGTTTAGCCCTTAGAAACTATTCTATCCGATGCTAAGGAATTCTTCAAATGATCACGCTTTTGCGAAAGTCGTGTACTTCTGATGAGCTTACAACGTAAAGATACCTGGGCAGGAAATGTGAAAGGTCGCAGGATTATTCCATTTGTTTTCTGGAACAGTATGTTGCCTAAACTTTGGTGGCAATATCAACTACAAGCCTATGTTGCGTATCCGGTATTCAACTTCGGCCTATTATGACCGCTGGACTATAATATATAATCCCGACTCCCTTATTGATGTAAGTCAACACCTGGAAGTATCAGTGTTAATGGCACTATACGATATCTTGCGATCGTGGTCCGGTCATTGGTGCAGCTCTGCGTTCGTCATCAGGTCTTTGTTGCTAAAGGAGATCGCTAAGCGAAATCAGAAAAATCATGCTGCGTCTAGAGTAAATACACAATTTCCTTCTAAGAATGACACTGAACGGCCTTACAGAATGCCACGGAATCTACAGCATCGGTTCTGACAGTTTCAGGAGGCAGTAACAAGCTGCTTCGTAACCTATCATCTACAACTAAGCCTTTCCGTCATCTTTTAATTGTCGATGCTATATCAAGTGATAGCTGCAAGATCACTATTGATACTCCACTGTAGCATTCAATGGCTGGATTTCAAGTCGGCCAAGCTCCAAACAGAAAATACGTTGGATTGGTATCACTGTACACATTAGGTTCACTAATTAACTGAACAAATTCTTCTTCTTGAGCCAATCCTGAGCCAATCCTGCAATCTCCAGACTGTTCTTCTCCATGAACACAAAATGGCTATTCCCATGCACACCAACAGCCGGCAGGTTTAACCATTCCGCATCCACCCCGGCCTGGCTCAACCACGCCGCGGTACAATAGTCATACTGCGCATGGTACCCAGCCTCGCTCGTCATCACCACCACAGGGAACTGCGCCAGATTCACCAGCCGCCGTACCGGCTCCGTCTGCATCACACAGCTCACCAGGCCCGCCGCGATCGGCGAGTCCACCGTCGTGTTCAGGTCCGTCGGGCTCGCCACTGCGGGTGCGTACGTGGCGGGCAGCGTCGTCACGCCCCAGATTTGCGCCGTTGCACCGGCCGTGGTGTTGGGGTACGCGGCAATGGGCGGGCCGGACGGCTCGATCGCGATGATGCCCTTGACGAGCTGTGGGCGCACCTCGCCGATGCCGAAGCCGTACGGCCCGGCCTGCGAGTGCGTGATGATTACTGCGGGGCCAATGCGGTCCAACAAAGCGGCGCCGGCGAGGCGGTTGTTGGCTTCGGATTCGGTCACGTTGAGGTCGAGCTGGACTTGCGAGGCGTAGAGGGTGTCGAAGGCAGGGTCTTGGCCAGGGATGCCGGAGCCTGGCCATTGGGTGTGGAGCTTGGCTTGGGGCCAGAGGTTGAATTTTTGGACGGTGGTGAAATACTCCTCGATGTACTGGGTAGGAGGGATGGTGAAGGGCGTGTTGTCGGGAAGCCATGCACTTCGACCGCGTTGCGGCTGATCGATAATATATACCACATAGCCTTGACGAAGGAAGTAAGATGCCCAGCCTTCTCGACCATCAGGCGTATTTAGCCAGTTCTGGTTGTCATCAGCTGCAGACCACGCTGAAGCAGTACGATCACTCGAGTCTTTCGAACACGTCGTCAACCCTACAAAGAAGGAGCATTGACTTCTGGACGTTGCAGCTGCCATGGAATGGTTTGAAGATAGGAGTTGAGAGATGTCATTCACTTACTGTGCCAGTCTGTGCGGCTCCATGCCAGAAGACCAGAGGGTACGTTTGCTTGACATTTTGTGGCACCAACTGTTCGACATATAGTTGATTGACCATGTACGTTCCGCTCGTTCCAAACTTGCCGCCTTGCTACAACACTTAGTCGAGCAGTTTCTAGTTGAAAGATCTCTGAGATAACTCACCGGCTGTGTAGCGTTTACGTATCTTCCGCCCACATAGAAGTAGTCACGCTTTGCGAAAATCTCTGGGGACGATTGATTAACGTAGGTTGGTGGTACTGGAGTCGGTAGCGCCCATACCAGAGAACCAAAGAAAAATAGTACAACAGCGGTCAATTGATACATTTTGGAATGAAACTTGCTTAAACGAATCGAAAACTTAGCGGCAAGTTGAAAGAGTCTTCGACAGTTATATTCTTCACCGGCCACAGCTCTGATCGTCATTCCGCGCAGGACCTGGCACCAGTTCCGAGCTAATTTGATAGCGCATACGAACTACTCCGCATGTCCTATGCAACTACCGAAGCCCAGGGCCATGACAATAAGATGTCAATCTGCGAAAACCCTGTCGCGCCCGAAAATTCCCTGCGCATGTATATTGTCCTTATTGTGCCAAATACTGAGATTGGAAGCTTCTCCATTGACAACAGTATTGAAGAGGGTGATGTACCGGATGGCCAGGGGGATCATGACGTAGGGGCGAGAGGATGGCGGAGGTGCTTCTGGCTCACTTGGGCTGCCGTAGTTTTTGTTCTCTAGCTCTAATTCAATCTCCCCTCCCCCAACTTGTCGCTACACCCACATTCGGAAATTAAATTTCCATTGGGCACCAGCTGACGGGAACGGGAGGATACAGAATACAGAATGAGCGACTTGCCTGAAAATACGGTACCGACTGGGGAGCCTGTTGCCGAAGAGCTTCCCGTCAGCTTCTCCAAAAAGCGCGGCAGAGACACAGTTCCGGTAGATGAAATAGAAGTCGACATAAATGCGCCGGAACCCCCTTCGAAAAGAGCAAAACGCAGAGCCAAGAAGGGAAAATCGGCAGATGTAAAAGAATCTCGCGATCCCAAGACCACCTTCTCCCGCGAAATCTCCGCAACCAACTCAGCATCATCTCCTTCACCGTCCTTTTCCGACTTCGAAGATCCCACGCTCAATGGCGCGACAACCATTTCCTCAACGGCTACCTACGGCGTCTGGGTTGGAAATTTACCGTTTACATGTACAACCCCCTCCCTTCGCGCCTACCTCACCACTGCGTCTCCCTCCATCCCTGATGCCACAATAACGCGCATCCACATGCCAGCGCCCCCCCCTAGCGCCGCCCCGACCGCCACAAAACCGCTCAACAAGGGTTTCGCCTACGTTGACTTCACCACCGCCGAGGCACAAAAGGCAGCCCTCGCATTAAGCGAGACGCAGATGGGAGGCCGCCGGTTGCTGATCAAGAGCTCAAACGACTTCCACGGACGGCCAGACCGATCCACGGACGCGATCGGCGATGGAGATGGAGGTGGATCGAAGACTGCAAAGGTAGTGCGTGGATTGGCAGAGGGAAGGGGCGGGCATCCGCCGAGTAGGCGTGTGTTTGTGGGAAATCTTGGGTACGATATGACTGTGGATGACGTGCGGCATAATTTTGCTCAGTGCGGAGAGATTGTAGACGTGCATGCGGCGACCTTTGAGGATTCGGGACGGTCAAAGGGGTATGCGTGGGTGACTTTTGAGACGGTGGAGGCGGCAGAGGCGGCCGTGAGGGGATGGTGTAAGATCAAGGTTGAGGTAGATGCCGGTGAGAATGACGACGGCAGTGAGGAGACGGAGCAGAAAAAGAAAAAGAAGAGTCAGAAGTGGTTTGTGAATCGAATCCACGGCCGCCAAATCAGATGTGAATTCGCTGAGGACTCAAGCGTAAGGTATAAAAGGCGGTTTGGGAAGTCATCCAGAGATTTTCCCGCGGCGGATGAAGCAAATGATGGTTCTGGGAAAAGACTGAGCCGCAAGAATGGTGGGTCTGGGGGCGAAAGACTCCAGGGAGTCGATACAGAATTCGACTCCAACGACTTCAATTCCAATGCCAAACCCAACAAGGTTATGCACAAAGACAGAAGTCGGCTTCGACAGAACGAGAAAAGAACTGATCCGCGCAAGATCCCACCGGGCGCAGTGCTTGCCAGAGCACAGAGAGGAAAGATGGGCGTCGTGGAAGGCCAAGGCACCAAAATCATATTTGATTGACCTGCTTATGCTTGTATGAAAAAGATCGAATGAGCAGCTACAGGAACAAAATTGCTCCTTAGGCCAGTCGAGCTGAAGATGGGGGAATGTGTTGAAAGTGTAGTGGGCGCCAGGGAGCATGTTCTGTTGCCAAGTAGCAGCTGCACATTTCAGCCTTTCGATAAGAACGGGACCCATGGTCAAGGTGTGATGTGTTACAACGTAATTTTCAGCATGCTCGGTATTGGGTATGAATCATGGGCTTGATAGACTGAGCTGTATTGCAGCAGACGGGACAAGCCACCTATGAATGAAACTCTCGGAATTCATAACATTAAGGTACCGATTCCGAGAATTTCATTGAGAGGTGGCTCGTCCCGTCCGGGACACCACAGCTCAGTTCACCCCATGTCGAGGTCCTCCCTTGCTCATAGAAAAACCAACGTAGCCGCAAATGATCACACCTCCAGTAATATGATATCATAAGAGAAGGGAGAAGGAGAAGAAGCTTGATTCAATCATTTAGACTAGGAAGTTGTTTAAATACATATGGCAGTCCTGTTCCTGCCCAGATAAGGGCATGGGTATAGGGTCACAGTAAATAGCCTCACCGCTCGGTGCAGCTACGGTACCAGGAATCTCGCTGCGTGGGCAACTCGATTGCTTCAGAATATTTGCCCCTGAAGTTCATGAAGTTGTGGGCTCAGACTATGTCGAAGAGGCCAAAGAGCTTGATGACTGCGACGTGGACGAAGATGACGCGGGCAGTGGGGACGGCTCCCATCCGCTAGTACTCATCGCCTGACTCGAATTCAACACTAATGGATGCGCGCAGTTGATTCCATCTTGGAGGTCGTTCTTGTCGGCCAGACACATGCAGCTTGTCACGTTGAAGTTTCCGATCGGCTGGGAAAATTGATGATTACGCAAGATGGGGATATTCGAGGCAGTGGCGTTCGCGTTGCTGGTCACGTCAATTATCTCTTTGATGTCGGCGAACTCCTGCTTCAGAGCAGCGCTTGGGGAGGTATTGTTATCGCGCTTCAGTCTCGAAGAAGGCGGTCCAGTAGCACAGAGACCTTGATGAAGATTTAAAGTTAGAAATATTCAGGATCACCCATCGAGAGTTAAAGATAGATGAAACATGTCATTTTACCGTCGTACGCCCCGTTATAAGCCACCAGCAGCGAAGTTGGAACATCATCGGGGTAGTTGAGATCCGTCTTCGGGAAATTGAGTATCGCTCCGCCCGGCCCATAAAGCGGTGTCTGAGTATTGAGCTGATGACCCATACCGACGAGTTTCTGCTTCACGGCCAAGTTGAAGTTCGGAGAATTTTTCACTTCGTTCATGTCTGGATTGTCCAAGGCCAGGAAATACTGAGACACAACAGTCAACTCGAGTCAGCCAGACATTATAGGCTCAGAACCTTACTGCTATAAGCCCACTGACGGTTGGGGCAGAAAGACTTGTCCCTCCTGAAAGATCGAACCCGATCCTCGTATGCTCGGTGGCCCCTGGTATGTCCTGAAGCCGGGCGTTTCGAGCCTTTTTGACATTGTTCGCAAGGGCGTAGATCGTGACCGAGCCAGAGCCACCGTTGGCTGAGACTTTTGGCGTTGTCCTGAAATATAGGGTTCCATTGAATTCAATGCCACCAACCGTGATAAGTTCATTATCATCGGTGCCTAGACACTGAGGTCCCGCAAAGTCAAGCGAATACGGCTTCGGGTCGGTTGCATCCGTGGGCTTGGTCGAGGAAGGTGGATATGTGTCAGGGTTATACCAATAATTCCCCCAGTTTCCAGTTCCAATAACAAGGACGATTTCGTTCTGCGTGCACTGTTGAACGAAGTTTTCCCAGAGTGCCAGCGAGATGTCACGTGTGAATCCATTTTCATCAACTCTCTCACTTGACATGATCTGGAAAGTGTAAGAGAAATTGATGACAGCCTTCTTATTTTTGGATGGACCCATGCCACTCTGCCTCACATCGTCGATGATGTACTCCATGGCGTCCGACAGGTGAGCTGGATCCGGACTGCTCGGCACTTCGTAACGCTGAGTCTGTTGACTCTTCACCGGCACAGTCCATCGCAGAATATGAAGATCTGCGCGCGGCACAACTCCTATAGTCGCACCACCAATTATCGAGGCAACCGCGGTTCCATGACCTTCATAGTATCCTGCATCGTTGTTCCAGTTCATCTCGTCCCAAAATATATTGGTCTCGTAATCGGACCCACCAGACTCAAAATCCTCCAAGACACCTTCCTCATCATCATGAATGGGTGGAGCTGACCATGGGTATACATTGTTCAAAGGCCGGTTTTTGAACTCTTCATGGTCGGAATTGTAGCCCGAGTCTAAAACGTAGACAGAAATACCCTCACCAAGAGATGGATCATGCAAATAGCCCTCAGAATTCAGACTGGCATCGTTGTCTGAGTCGCGGCTGAGGAGCTGTAGCTGCGGAGCTGCAGGCTGAAGGAGATCCAATTGTGGATTGGATCCGTACGAAGTTTCGGCTCGCTCCTCTACGCTATCAGCGGTGACGTTCATCGTTGACAATCCAATGGCGCTGATGTTGGTGTTCTTTGAAATCGTCTTGGCGTCCTGGACGGTGAGGAACATGTTGGCAACGTTGAAATTTGGGAAGCGGTTCGTCCTTGTATAGGTATTAAGACAACTCGTTCCGTTGTATTTTCCAATGAAGTTATCGAACCATTCCACAGAGACATTCCAAGCGCTAACGATCATCCACTGCTTCAAGGCGGTCGAGTTGTCGAAAGAGCTCGAAGTATAGTCCACATCGTGGGAGGGGAAGCGGGGGCACTTGGAGGGCGTCGATGTATTTGCTGGATTTATTATTAGTAAATTCTAGCAACAAGCTGTTAGGGGGCGAGAAAGGAAAAGTCGGTGTCTTATAGCTGATTGAAGCGAGGTGGACCTAGTTTCACATACCTGAACTGGTCGAGCTGATTGTTGTTAAATTCGAGCTTGACGAGGTCGATGAAATAAAAGTCGTCGTACTGGACGTCGAGTTCGAACTTGCGTTGAGTGGACATGCCGTCATAGTAAAACCATCGATCTCGCTGATGTTAAAGCCTTCCCACGTCTCGACGGCGGAACCGTTGACTACTACAGGAAGGTCGGCTGGGGGGGTCGAAGAATTTGTGGTGGGAGCGTGCTTCTCAATTTTTACCTCATCATCTGTGATAAAGCTGGCATCCCGCTTTGTGTGCGTTCCTGGTGCGGTAGGACAGTAGTATCTCCAAGCACGATTGATTGGGACAGATACTTGTTGAGGCAGTTGGTTAGCATAGTTAAGAGGAGGGGTATTAGGTGATAACATTTGCCCTTGAGGAAACCGGGGATAAGCATCGCTCTGGAGGAGCCTCTTGACATCCTGAATGAATTGTTGCGGGTCTGTCGACAAGGTATTATATAATGCAGGGATTGAAAGATAGTATGCTATTAATCCGGAGATGATAGGGCTTGCCACACTTGTACCAGTGCCGGTAGTAAAGCTGGAGTCATCGAGGTTGGAAGCGCAAGTGACTTGGTCAGCCAGCGCGTACGTTGTAATTGAGCCTCGGCCTCCGGTTGATCGCAGCCAGGGAGTAGTAAACGGCCATAAGGTTCCATCAGCATTCACACCACCAACTACGATCTGCTGACCATTGGGGCCTGAATCAATTTCATTAGGAACCCAGTGGTCCTGCGAGCAGGGAACTGCGCCGGGAGTCTGCACGTTGCTACAGACCCAACGATCACCAGATACAGTGGCCCACTTATTGCCATCATTGCCGGCGGATGTGACAAAAATAATGCCCAATTGATTGCAGGCAGTCAGAAATGATTTGAAGATGCCACTCTCGGGATCCAAACCATAACTCGCAGGCGACGCAGCCTCGCTACCTATTGATCGATTAGTTAAAGTCCCCTGCCAGAGCCCTCAGGGAGTGACAGAAGAGACGTGGAAGAATGTGGACGATTTGCTAGAAAATAGCCATCACCCTTGTCTTGCCCAATAGCCGGATTCAGTAGCTCCCCGATCATACAGACTTGGTCGGTCTTTCTCACTGCTTCTGATTGCAGAGAATGCCAAAACGTAGCTCTCCAATCTTCGCTAGGAAGCTCCCTGGCCAACATTTCTTTCGCCCATCGATGATGACGCTCACTTTCAAGCTCTAACTTACCGGCCGAGAAATTCACAATCGCTTTTCTCTGTAGCTTCCGGTTTGAAACATCCTGTATAATCCAGAGAAATGCTTGTCCAAGTGCTGCTGGAAACCGGTTTAGTTCGCGAGGACCAATGGAGGTCGACTGAGCGTTCGAAGTCTTGACTATGACAAGTTCGGCTTTAGGGGCATAGCTAAGCGTCGCTCCACCAGCCAAGCTTGCAACCAAGTTCCCATGGCCAGTGTATATGCCAGGCCGGGGATCCAAGCTATTCCAGTCACGTTCATCTTCTGGCTGGTCTCCTCCGGTCAGATCATTAGGTACGGTGTATGAGCGCACTGGTCCAGGTCGAGTCGTGAATTCCTTATGAGCCTTGTTGTAACCGGTGTCCACAACGTAGATCGTTGATCCTTCACCCATTGCTGGATCGTACAGCATGCCTGGGAAATTCGCAGCTCTCGGACTAAGTGTATCCCTGGACAGAGGCCATAGATGATTAGCAGCCGGAATTCGACGCCATAAGCTCGGGTCTCGGCTTCTTGCATCCCACGTCCGTTTTTCTAGACTGTCTTTGGTTTGAGAATCCCTTGGAGGCACTCGATCAAGTCGTATCTGTCGAGATGATCCAACGCCTTGCACATGCGGATCCTTTCTGACTTCGGACGCTTGAGAGCTGGTAATGTTGACAGTATACCATTGACCGCACCCCGGTGCGTTGCTCGTCACACCATTCTTTGGTAAGTTATACTTAGCTATAATGGCCTGAAGTTGTTCCATGGTCGTTCTTGGCGTGGTTGCGATGATATATGGAGTCGTGACATCCGTAGAAGACCCACTTGAGCTGACAGATGGGTTACCAGAAGAAGCATTTCCTAAGGAGATAGCGGCTGGAACAACTTGAGCATCCTGGGAGGTGTTGGCGACAACATTGGTAGTGGCACTCGAAGGATAATTAGGTGGAACAGCCATCGATCTGTAAGCCCACAAGGCGAGGAGCACGCCTACAAGAATATTCAAAGTTAGAGACGCTGCCCTCATGATGGCGAATTGGCGGAAAGGGAAGAATGAATGAAGGCAGAAAGATGGGCAAATGCTCAGCTTCAAAAGTCAATTTGAACAACATGTCTGCATCTGGTACCTACAGTCGTAATCAAACTATTTGTGAGGGTGAGAGGAACAATTCCAGATTCTTCTCTGTGGACATTACAGGGCTTATGGAGTTATCGACAGATGCATGGAAATGAAATGATCGCTGATGCGTACGGAGTGATTCCAGGCACACGGCTGGCTTGTGCTACTTTAAATATCCCGTGATGAAGTGGCGCGTATCTCGAGAGCGGTATAGGCAGGGAGAGACACGGTCAAAGAATACCTACCTAAGGTGGGAAAAGCTTTGGCCTGCTAACGAAAATTACATTTCCAGATTGCTTAGGTTGCCTGTCACTCAGAGTCGAGGTTCTATTGGCATGCGATCTACGATTAGTGGTCGTAAGCAAATTTCCATTGGATAGTGGAAGGTGAGTTGTAGAGGGTGAAGGTGAGTGGTTTGGACCTCGGAACTTGTCCCGGCGCCACCCTAATTCGTCGATCAAGGCAAACTTTATTACTCTAAACACCAGGAAGCTGTCAACTACAGTCTCTTCCATATTATCAAATAAGTCTGGAGAAATTCCGTCCAAAAACGTCAACCCCATACAATCTATATAACTTTCAAAATGGGCTCTTGGGAATATGATCATTTTAACATCTCGTTTCCAGTTGATGCAGTGGCACATGTCGAGATCAACAGACCGCGAAAGCTGAACGCTTGGATTGAATCGTAAAGTACCCTGCACGAACACGAGCCTCCAAGCTTCAAACTCACACGGCACCAGAATGTGGCTGGACCTCGCCAAGATATTCACACGCATCTCTCGTGACCCGGATATTCGAGCAGTAATGTTAACAGGCGCCGGAGATCGTGCATTCTCAGCGGGTCTAGACATTCAGGTACTCGCTCTTGAAACCAGAAGTCTTATCTCGCCACTTAACAACGTTCCCTTTCAGGCAGCCTCTCAGGGGGAACTATTATCAGGTGGCACGGGAGATAGCGCCAGAGTAATAGTATCCAAGTCAAATCTCGCAAGCCGCCTCTGAGTACCAGTGTGACACAGAAAGCAAATCACCTTCGCCAGCACATTCTCGAATTTCAAGATTGTGTCACCACGCTCGAAAAATGTGAAAAACGTAAGACCCTTGTTCTTGTTTTCCGGTATGCCGGCCAGTCGCCATAGTTGGATTTCCAAGTTGGTTTCAAACGATCATCAAACTGACCGTACGTGCGGCGTAGCTATCATCTCACTTCTCCACGGCGTGTCTTTCGGTCTCGCCATCGACCTCACTCTCGCGACGGATATCCGGATCTGCACAAATGCCAACCCACCGACCACCTTCTGTGTCAAAGAGGTTGACATCGGACTTGCCGCCGATGTAGGAACTTTGAGCCGAATGGGGAAAGCTGTTGGGAATTTGAGTTGGGTGAGCTCTGACCTTGTCTCAAGAGATTCATTGTGGGAAAGAGGGACGCCTTCAGGATTGCCTAATGCGTGTGATAGGTAAAAGACGTTGCATTGACGGCCCGCCCATTCGATAGCGAGGAAGCCCTCCGTTTTGGACTTGTAAGTGCCGTTTATCCTAGTAAGAAGGAGGGCGTTGAGGCTGGGTAAGTCATTTCCGCTTTTGATTCTTCCATTTCTTGTGCAGTACATTCACAACCATCTTTAGTCGTATCACGGAAATGAGCTAACGAAACATAGCCTGAAGCTTGCAAGCATGATAGCGGGAAAGAGTCCGGTGGCAGTGATGGGTACGAAGAAATTGATCAACTATTCTAGAGATCACCCAGTTCAAGATGGTAAGGGAAACAGGTAGAAGTACCGCTTCGAAGCGAAGCTTACAGGAACTTTAGGCTTGGAGTATACTGCAGTATGGAATAGCGCTATGCTACAGACGAGTGATATACAAACTGCCTTAACTGCCGGCATGCAGAAGAGACAGCCGACTTTTGAGAAGTTGTAATATTTCTTGGTGGAAGTGAATTAACTTGAAACTCTTGCAGAAGAAATGGAAATTTGTACATTATTGATACAGGGACTAAGTATTGTGCAAAGCTACAATAAAATTAAGTTGGAAGGATAAGTTTGCAATTGTATACAGGACCTTCGGAGTCAAGATAATATTGAACGTGGCAAAGCCCTGCTAAGCAAACAGTTTTGTTCATTAATCTCATTAGCCCCGCAAAGCTCTTTGGCAGCCTTACACATTGGACTTGATGGTATATACAAAGAAAAGACGCTGTGACACTATAAATCGCCAACAGACTGCCGGACAGAGAAGAGCTGTACCCCGGGAAATGCAATCCAGCCTCCATCAGCCCGGCAAAAGGCCGTCGCTGAAAAGCGACTCAAATTTCAAAAGTAGTCTCAGCCTTCAAGAGTCCTCCCTGACGCATCCGCTACCTCGACACTGCTCCATTACCATCTCTTGAAGGCGGTGGCGGATGTGCCAAAGCCGGCCGCGCTGTTGCGCTTCCCACCATGCCCTCTTCCCTCTCCGGACTGGTACTCCTGATCGTCTCCATGTACTCGGGCGGCTTCAGTCCTGGCACCTCCTCCCGGCTTAGGGTCCGCAGAGGGATCTGCAGCCCCCTTCCTCCTTCTCCTTCCAGTCTGCCCTCACCAGGCTGAGATTGCTCAGTCTCCGTTTCTGCCCGTGGCGAGTATACAGGAGGCGCTTCTCCCCGCTCGTTCAGCCCTTCTTCCCTCCGTGTGTTCGCATCGCTCCAGTTCCGCCAGTGGCCCCAGTATCTTCCAACCAGCCCGCTCTGCCCGGTTCCACCAGCACCACCGCCGCCGTTGCTACTGTCCCGCCGCGCCCAGCTATCAAGATCGCGTGCGAGTGCCTCCCTTCTGCCTGTGATGTGACGTTCTTTGACACGCTTCTTCCGCCGATGCAAGGCCCATACGCCGAGGAACACGAAGAGAATGAGGAGAGCGAGGATGGCGAAGTAGGAATTGACTAGACCGTTATCTTGGTCGTCTTGTTGGACCTGCTTCGAGGTCTGGGGAGCCGGGGAGATGTTGGGATTGGAAGAGGCGATGAAGTCTGGAAGGGTGGGGGAGGTGGGGATGTCGGATGAGGACGAGCGAGGTGTGGATATAGAGGGGGGAAGCCTAAAGTCAGAGCTGGAGGTCGAGAGAGGGTGGGAGGGCGAGGAAGTTGGCGTGTTCGTTATGAACGTGCTGAAAGTGGATGGTGATTTTGACAGATCCGACGTCGAACTTGGAGCTTGTGCTATGGCGAATGGGATCCACGGAGTGGCAAGAAGGGCCAGAGGCAACCTCTGGCAAGGGCGAACAGTCTTTCTTCGAGGCATGACAGTAGAGCAGAACTAGGATCAAAGTCAAAGAAGCAGTCGAATCTGCAGCAGCCCCAGTAGCAGGCCGTGAGGCCAAAGCTTGGGTTGCTGTAGACGGAATGCGACGGAAAGAGCGTTATCGAAAGCCTCCACCCCGCATAGCAAGACAGCAGAGCGAAAAAGCAATGGGAGTCATGTTCGCCAAACTTGGACAGTTTTGAAAGCAGTATAGGAGGTTATCAATGGATCATGCTGGGTACAGGATAAGGAACGGAGCGTCGGAGGTGCTCTTGCTTGAGTTGGACTTGGGGGCCTTGTCAGCTCTTCCAGCACAAAATGATGCTTCGGGGCTCGGTGTTTGGAGACATCCGATTGCGTGCCCCTTGTGAGAACATCACGAATATTCTGAATTATAGCTGTTCCAATACCGAATTTATTTGAAAAGCAGGACTTGGGTTATTGTTCGATCTGTCCTAGGTATCTCAAGTCTAGGCTGCCAACATGCCCAAAGCGGTCAAAGGTGAGCCCAGACTGACTGCTGTCTTACGATAGAACCAGATGTATCATTCGAGCGTCTACCGAGCAGACTATCATATCAGAGTTTTGTTGAAGTATGACTGACTCTTGTTGATGTCATAGGTGTTCTTGTGCAGTGCGACCCCTCAATCAAAGCAATCATCAATAAGATTGATGCCGCTAGAAACGACTTCATAGTCGAGGATCTTGATGATGAGACTGCACTCATCAAGGAAACTAAAATTGCAGAATTGAAGGAGAGGCTGAAGGAAGTACGTGCCCGGCAATCTAGATTCTCACAGATTGAGACAACGCTGACGGCAGGTCAGGAGCTCCGTGACACCGTAAAAGAACCAGAAGAGTCAGAATCAGATTGAATGACTGCCTTTGAACCAAGCTGCCAACGTCAAAGCAATCATCGGAGGACACGAATCGTTTACAATTCAGATATTACGGTGTATCTGCCAAGCCCGTAGAGCAACAGGCGTACAAAACTAAATGAGGGTCGAGCAACTAAAGCCTCTCAAATATTTCTCCCACGTTCAATTTCACCACTGCTACACTTAAGACGGCATACCGGCAAGCTCCTGAGATCCCGGTGTTTGAGGCACCCACGAAGCCCGCTCAGGTGCATACAACTCTATGGCAGGCTTTGCAAATTCGATCGCTCCCGGCTGGTCCATGACACCATATTTGATTATCTTGGCGCCGGGGAAGCTCGCACCATCCCGCCACAGAGTGGAACCGCAGTCACCGCAGAAATGACTTGTGATGGTGTTTCCGCCATCGGCTGTCTTTGCCCATTCCTTGGGAGAGCCAGAAACGACCTTGAAGTCGTTATCCGGGACAATTACATTCGTGCTGTAGGTGCTCCCGGTAATCTTTTTGCAGTCGTTGCAGTGGCAAAGGGCCTTAGCAAATTAGCATAATAATCAAGCTATGTACGAATTCATGCGTTCGTAGGCGAGTGCTCGAACATTCGTACATATTGAACTTTGGGGATAGTTTTCTTCCATTCTGCAGTGGACTGTAACTTACCTTGCCTTGAGGTTCACCCTCATAGCTGATCTTCACCTTCCCACAAGCACACGATCCAGAAGGCATGGTAGATAAGGTATTGGAAATGGTTTCAGAATGAATTCGCGGAATTGAGTATCTTTGAGTTTCGTCGCTTCACTACCTAAGGAACACTCCAGAGCCTCCTTCGTGGATCTTAAATACACGTCCTGCATTGAATCATAGGTGTCTCGACCATTAGTCTCCCGACTATCGATATCCATCGTAGCAGGTATGGCGGGGTATGCCGTGTCCAATATGGCTCCCATCAACGCTCTGACAAATACTTGAGACGATGATGAGGTTGGCGCGACGTTCGGGTGGACATTGGAGCAGAATCACAACCGAGGAACTTTTAGTGCTGGCTCTAATGCAAAAATTCGAATGACCGAGCTTGACAGAGTGCTACTACGGCGATTGTGACGTAGATAGCTGTTTGCGGACAGGTGCAGCTCTGCTATCCATGTGGGATCACGATGCCTAGCGCTAGGACAAAATGTTGCCGAGCTGGTCGTCTACACTTCCTAGAGAGGACTAGTCCCGGCACATCTCGAAGCCCACTCCGACGACGTTCACAAGATTCGCGTGCTGCATCGCTAAATTCAATACGCTGTCCGGACATTGTGAACTTGGGTAGAGCACCCCGAATTCGATCCTCTCGGTTCTAATATATCAAAATGGAGCAGTTGGTGCTCAGAGGAACGCTCGAGGGCCACAATGGCTGGGTCACTAGTTTGGCTACCTCGCTCGAGAAGTTTGTGTTTACAAAATCCAATATAGAAATACTGAAACGCGCTGACTGGCGCATAGCCCGAATATGCTTCTCTCTGGGAGTAGAGACAAGACTCTGATCATCTGGAATCTTACTCGCGACGACTCAGCATACGGTTACCCGAAGCGAAGTCTGCACGGCCACTCTCATATTGTCTCCGACTGTGTACGGAACTGCATGCTGGAAATTCGAGATCACAACTCTAATATCTACTCATCTAGGTGATTTCATCCGACGGCGCTTATGCTTTATCATCATCGTGGGACAAGACTCTTCGTCTTTGGGAACTCTCGACTGGCGCCACAACAAGAAGATTTGTTGGCCACACCAATGATGTCCTCTCCGTCTCCTTCTCAGCAGACAACCGGCAAATTGTCTCGGGCTCTCGAGACCGCACGATCAAGTTATGGAACACGCTAGGAGATTGTAAATTCACCATTACCGACAAGGGTCACAGTGAGTGGGTTAGCTGTGTGAGGTTCAGCCCAAATCCTCAAAACCCGGTCATCGTGAGTGCTGGATGGGACAAAATTGTCAAGGTGAGTGCAAGATGCGGAACCTCGGCTTCATGCAAGCTTTGCCTTCGGGTCTTGCACTTCAAATGATGCTATTGTGAAGTTTTAAGAATATTTGCTACTTCAGAGTCTTCGGGCTATGAGACAAAATATCACTGGCGTACTGATATTACCTTTCAATACCTTAATCAGACTGACACTCAGAGCTATGGCCACGTTCTAATTCTGGTTTCAACAGGTATGGGAACTTCAATCTTGCCGCATTCAAACCGACCATATTGGCCATACTGGCTACATCAACACCGTCACCATCTCTCCCGACGGCTCCCTCTGTGCCTCTGGCGGCAAGGATGGTACCACCATGCTCTGGGATCTTAACGAGTCCAAGCATCTTTACTCTCTCACCGCGGGCGATGAAATTCATGCTCTTGTATTCTCACCAAACCGCTACTGGCTTTGTGCTGCAACTGCAACATCAATCATCATCTTCGACTTGGAGAAGAAAAGCAAAGTTGACGAACTGAAGCCAGAATATCTGGATCAGGGCAAGAAGAGCAGAGAGCCGGAATGTGTGAGCTTGGCGTGGAGCGCGGATGGACAGACCCTGTTTGCAGGATACACGGATAACAAGATCCGCGCTTGGGGTGTGATGTCGCGAGCGTAAGGGGGAAAGCAAAATGAATGAGCGTTACCCTGTATGATGGGATCTTCGACTGTGGCTGGAACGGCGCATAGGTACAGATGATGGGACTGCCATGAGAGGTCGACGAGCGCTGCTAAAGCAGAATTGCGCATGCGCTCTGCTCGCCTAAAGACTTTGAAGAACATTAAAACCCATGACTCAAACTCTAATATTAACGTGGAGTCGTAAATCTCTTATATTCACAAACAAATTTGCGACTGTGAAGGTGCTGTAGCAACTGATGCAGTCCTCTATGCCAATCTATGGACCTAAGCAACATCTGTACAAGTGCTATCAAGATCTAATTGGGTTCCATCGTTTTGCACTGGTGTTTCCAGTTCCCGCTTCTACCATGACCGGCTGTCCTAGAGTCATCTTCTCCAATTCTTTCTGCACTATCTCCCCACCATCTATCAATTTCCCCGCCTCCACCTTCTGCTTATCCTCTAGCAGCCTCTTTTCCCTCTTTTCCCTCAGTTCCCTCCTCCGCTCCTCCGTCATCTTCCACTCTTCCGGAAACTGCACCCACTCCCCCTTCCTCCGCCGCCGCTTCTCCGCATGTCGGAAATCAAACGGCACGTCCGCAAACGTCTCAGACGGGTTCCGTGCCTCCGCCAACAATGCATCCAGCGTGCGCAACAGCTCTGCCTTGTTCACCCGCGAGTCATCAGCATGTCGTTCGCACGCCATCTTGATAATTTGTGTGTCTGGGTTGTAGCGCGCGCCGACAAGCTTGATGAGCTTGGCGACTTGGTCGCGGGTTAGGTCAGGCAGGTCGGCAGGGCAGAACTCGAGTACAACTTTGGAGCCTGAAGGGTGCGTTTCGTGTAGGTGGGTTGTGTAGCGGAAGCGGAGAGGTTGGGCTTTGCTTGGGGGTCGGAAGGGCTTGGCGAGTTCTACTAGTGTTCAGTATCATAGAGCTTTGTCCAGTCCAATTCATTTCAGATTCTGCATACTGGATAATAGTGGCATTTCCCACGCAATGATGCGCGAGAACTCGCGCAGTTCGCGATGAGCGTCGAGCTCGGCGTGGCCCGTAGCAGTTAAGTCGTCGCCTTCAAAGTCCTCGTCCGGACCGAGATCTTCGGATTCCTCGCCCATGGACCAGAAGCCCGGCGGCGCACGCTCGGGAGCGACATTCTCACCGACGATCGGTGCACCACCGCCTTTGGCGCTGGGCGGGGGAAATCTGGTAGTGGTCGTGGATGAAAATCCGCGGATGCAATTTGGGCGCCAAGGAGCCTCGCTGCTATGCGGAGTTGTATATCGAGATGCAGAGACGTTTGTACAGCAGTGAGCGCGCAGGCGTAACCGTTTCAGTGGCGCTGCCATTGCTGGTGAGATAGCAATGGTGATTTTGTCGGAAGTCTTCCGTGCAAGTTGACGTGACGAATTTCATTCCATGCGGCCACTTCCGCATTCGGGAAAGGGCCAGAGCGCAGCTTGCCAGAAAGGTAGCACGGGTAGGTCTTCGCCCCAGCCAGGTATTTAATCTACTCGGGGCAGCTTATTATTTCTATTGAGATTTGCCCATGATCGGTCCTACGTGTTTCTGATTTTCTGTCATGTCTGATGAAGGTCAAAGCAAGCCCAAAAAGTTGTGCTTTGTGACCATTGGCGCCACAGCTTCGTTTGATTCGTTAATCCGTGCTTGTTTCCATTCCAAATTTCTGAAAACCCTCGCCAAGGCCGGCTACACAGATATACTGCTACAGTATGGAAAAAACGGCAAGAGCATTTTCGAAGAACTGAGTCAACATGAGAATGACCTCAAGAGTCTGGGTCTACGGTGTCAAGGGTTCGGCCTCAAATCAGAAGGCCTCAAACAAGAGATGATGGCCGCCAAAGGCGTAGCTGGGTTCGTGGAGGGTGTCGTCATCAGCCATGCAGGTGCGTCATATCAGTTGAGGGAAGAAGGATCACTGTTCATTGAAACCTATCTAAGTGATACTGCAGGTTCGGGCTCGATTCTGGATGCGTTGAGAATAGGGGTACCGCTAGTTGTCGTCCCAAACCCGGAACTTCTGGACAATCACCAAGTGGAACTGGCGGAAGCGCTGGCAGCGCAAGGTTATGTTGTACATGGGAGTCTTGAGTACGAAACTTTCGGCAATAAGCCCGCCTACCAGTCACAAACAAGCTAAACGCATCCAGTAATTTAGACGCGGCAATTGGCCAAGCTGAGGAGCTAAGAAAAGCTCAGAAGACATGGCCTCCTGTCAATAGTGGGACGCACCGTCAAGTCCAAGGCCTCCAAGGTGTCATGGATGAAGAAATGGGTTTCCTTGACTGAGTCGACTATAACGAGGCGTGCAATTGGATATCTTTGCCGCAGGTAAATGAGTTGTAAGTTGCAAAGAGCTTTTAATAGCCTAGGTCTTGCTTAGCCGAAGCCCCTGTATGATGAGAGTCTAAACAGAAAAAGCGATGTTTCTTTTGCGCATCCTTACTAGCAAGGGTGGCTCCCTCAAGCGCCCAAGATGCCTCAGCATTAGTAGGCAGCCCATGGTAATAGCGCAAAGGCCTTGATTCTGTGCGCGCTCGATTCAGCTTACGGGTTACATAGCGCAAGTTTGGCGTACCTGCCTAATCGTGGTTAACCAATTCAAGATAACTAAACATCGTTAGGTTGTCTCACAATGAACAGGCATCCCAGAATATGCAATCCCATCCGCTGCGATGTATTGCGAGAATCAGAAGCTCTGGCGATGTTTAGTAGAGAATTACCTATCTTCATGGATCACTATCTCGATTATGCAGTCGCTTTAATTACCCCGACGTCTTGGCAGGCACTCTTCACTCCTTACCAAGCTAGCGGTAATCCCAATTCCGGGTGGCGTAATACCGACATGAAAGCTTAGGTCGGTACCCCACAATTCGCAACGGCCTGCAGCCGTTTCCACTTTTATATTTGACCAGCAATGACATGATTCATGAAGATTTGCTTTGTAACAAAGCACAACTACCAATTCGGTTTGAAGAGCCGCGAAATCAGCCGGATATTCCTTTGTAGCGAGAAGACAAGAAGATTAGAAGGAGTACGACATCGCAATTCCGTCGGCAATGGAGTTTTTAGCTGCGAATATCTACCGGTCTGCAATGGTCCACCCCATTCAAGCAACGTCAGGCAACGGCTCCGAAGCGTGATCTGGGGACTGCCGTTCATGGATCCCGGTACCTTGCAATTCTCAAGAAGCTGCCCATTTTAGCTTGGCATTTGTAATTCGGACCAGGCCTCGAATAGATTTGGACGATGATGAAATAACCATTGACGCGTACAGCATGCTGACCCCAATGACCAAGTGCGCTCAAATAAGCCGCCTTCGCTCGCGTTCTAGATCTGCAAGTATCTTTCTTCCGAGCCTCACTCCCTTCTCGGACTCGGTCATAGGATAACTTCACATCTTTAACCATGTCGAGGCCTTCAATCCGCCTGGTAGCGGCATTCGCTGCCACCTGGTTTCTTGCCCCAGTATCAGCTCTACCAGCGCCTCAGGTTGGAATCGATATTCCCACAGCTAATCCAGTTGGCCCACCTGGTGCTTCGGGGAATCTTCGAGGTCCAACGTCACTTTTGGGCTTCAACCCTGCTGTTCCTGAGCCAACGACAGGATCGACTGACATTCCACCTGATGATTTTCAGCTGCCGCCTGGCTCAACGGAAGATACGAACCTGGGTCTTTTCCTTGACATGAGCAAGGTTAAGAATCCACAGCCTATCCGTGGTGGCGATGGGAAAGTACCAACAGATCCCGGTCCACGTGAGTTAACGTCGATATTGTGATGTCATTTTAATATTAGCTTACATGTTGAAGGCAACTACAACTATGACAGGATCAATAGCGACCTGTTTGCTCCACCTGGAACTGATAGCGGAGATGCGCCAAACGCCAAATGGCCGCTTGGGCTCTCGCATAATCGTCATGGTCTCCAAGGAGCTGGTTGGGCGCGTCAGCAGAACGTAGACGAGATGCCCATTGCCACTGCAATGGCCGGTGTTGACATGCGTCTCGAGCCACATGCGTACCGAGAATTGCACTGGCACAAGGCCAACGAGTGGTCGCTCATCTTGAATGGCTCTGTCCGTCTGTCTGCTGTCAACGAGGCTGGCGAAACGTTTGTGGATGATCTGACGGCAGGAGACGTCTGGTTTTTCCCAGCTGGCATTCCACATTCGATTCAAGCGCGAGAAAGTGGTGTCGAATTTCTTCTTGTTTTCGACGATGGTACCTTCAGCGAAGACAACACCTTCCTCGTGTCCGAACTCTTCGAACGTAACCCCAAGTCTGTCATCGCGAAGGACCTTCGTGTCGACGTTTCTGCCCTTGACAACATACCCGATGGCCAGCTGTACATCTTCCCAGGGACGCCGGAGCCAGATAACATCGAAGAGCAAAACATTACCGGACCTGCTGGGCCCCTCCCACAAGAACAAAGTTACTCGTACCATTTCTCCCAGCAAGCTCCTTATGAGGTTCCTGGCGGCACCATCAAGATCATTGATACACAGAACTTCCCCATCGCTTCTAACTTTGCCGCCGCGCTCATCACGATTGAACCTGGCGCGATGCGCGAGATCCATTGGCACACCAAGTCTGATGAATGGAACTACTTTCTTGCTGGTCAAGCCCGTTTGACAGTTTTCATTGCGCCGCAGAACTCACGCACGTTTGATTTCTCGGCGGGTGATGTAGGGTATATTCCAGTACCGGACGCACACTATCTCGAGAACACGGGCAACGAAACAGTTGTGTACCTGGAAGTGCTGCAGGCGCCCGTTTACAACGATATCTCAGTGGGACAGTGGCTTGGCCTAACGCCACCGCAGGTAGTCAAGGATCATCTTGGTTTCTCGGATGACACAGTCAGCAGGCTGCCGAAGACGAAACCATTCATTCTGCCCGGCAACAAGAACTTGTTGACCACAAACTTTACAGAGGAAGCAGAGTAAGAATAAGGTGGTGCTGCTTCGTGAAAAGTGGGATTTGGTTTCACGTTTGTACATATTTTACCTTTTGTTTTGATACTTGTAATAACAGGCCGTCACGTATGATATGTCGACGGGCTCGTTGGTTTTCCTATCAAAGATGATTATCATTTTGCCCCAAGAACGACCGATGCTAGCCAATAGAAGTATCTCCCAAAGCGAATCCGTGGAAAAGGCGCATTACGTACACTGTACAGGCAACCCGAACCAGTTCTCATTAGAACAAGGGCTCCCGATTGGTCACCGATAAGAAACCGCACGCGACCCTGATTGCGGCTCCTTGATAGGGCGCGGGGCTTTGACGACGACGCGGCTGAGCCATATTTGCAGCCGAGAACAGTCTGTTCCAGTTGACCGCGTCCGTAAAGAGGATTTTCTTATGTAAATAACCCCGGGAAAGGGATGCGGCGGCACCGACTTTTGCCACTCGTTGCAGGCATTGAGATATGGTCGCAGCAGCATTATTGCATTACTGCAGGAACACGTACAGCACCTTGTATTCTCCAGAAACATGTGTTCCAGACGTCACACAGGCTTGTGGGATCGCCGTGGGGTAAGCTGCGGGCGCGAGGCAGAAAAAGGACGATGGCGCTCGACGGTCTTCCCAAAGTGCATGAAGCGTCGGCGGGCCTTATCAGCGGCAGAGCATCGTAGTGAATTCGAGCAACCTCAAGATCGGGATCATGGAGAATGCTTAGGTGTGACGACAGAAGGTCAGCAGTAGAGGGGGCTGCAGAGGCATCGGCCGAAGAACACGAGCCAGACCGCCTCGTGCTCTAAGCCTTGTTCAACGTTTCAGTGCCGGGATGCAAGAATCAGGGTCCTCCAGGAGGCTCCCAACATCTGAGCGCAAATACCGGGGAAAGGAACAAAACTGAAGGTCCCCTTTTCGTCTTTGGAACCATCGAAGGATGATATCGGGACCCATAGGCTCCCCCCCCTTCAATTGGTTCGTAGTATAGATGCATGCTGCATTTCCAGATACCCGAGATAGCAAACAGCATCACTAAAGCGGCGCTAGAGGCAAAGATATGATGTAATACCTTGGTCGGGAGGTGGTGATTGTTTTTTGATGGGGCCAATGGGCTGGCTCTAGACAAGTGTAGCTTGGCCGGGAGTGGGCAAGCAGTGAGGTCAAGCTAACGAGTGACGCGCGCGGTCGTGGTGAGGATCCTAGAGGGTGCAGCAATCCGTGGTCTTCTCCTTGGCAACCCAAGCTAAATAATTGACGCTCGCCCCAACGACACCTCCGTGGATAATCCCGCATCTTCACTCATCCTCTTCTTTACCCAGCGAAGTCTTTGTGCTTGCTTCCGCTTTGTCTCCCCACTTGCTGCTTCCTGCTCCACTAGCATTGCTATCTACGACGTCCACCTCCAACACGATAGGCTTGCCCGCACACGACAGCAATCATGGTGAGACTGCAATCGCATAGAGCCTAAAAATCGACTGACATCTGCTGCAGGCTGAATCCACCATCATTTCCAATACTGCCAATGTGTGCACGTCAGAAAAGTCGAAAGTGGAGGACCTTGCTTACCGCCTTCTAGCTTGAGAAGTACCTTAAGCTCGACCAACGAGGCTCAATAATCGCCGAATACGTTTGGATCGACGGCTCCAATGGCGTTCGTTCAAAGTGCAAGGTGAGTTGACACCCGAGATCGCAATCATCGACATTGCTTGCTCTAGTGCGGGAGCTTCTTGCGTTACGTACAACTCTGCCTGCAACCCTGCGTCACCTTCACAATCCTTGTTTTCCACCACGTTCATCGCCACAGAAGGCTCGTTGGGATAGCACTGTCATCAGCTGCTTCAACAAACACCTCTTCATTCGACCTTTTGAGCAAAGACCCATCCGTACAAATCACAGTTCTGACCGTTCCGATGCTTTCTAGACCCTGAAAAAGGCCCCCAAAGACGTCAAAGAGCTCCCAGAATGGAATTTCGATGGCTCCTCAACTGGCCAGGCACCTGGCGACAACTCCGATGTCTATCTCCGTCCCGTTGCCATGTACCCCGATCCCTTCCGTCTGGGCGACAACATTCTCGTCATGTGTGAGACTTGGATGTCCGATGGCAAGCCAAACAGTTATAATTTCCGTGCCGATGCCAACAAACTCATGAGCGCCAATGCCAAGCACGAGTTCTGGTTTGGTTTGGAACAAGAGTATACCCTTCTTGAGTTCAGTGGTTGGCCATATGGCTGGCCGAAAAACGGTTTCCCGGCTCCACAGGGACCGTACTACTGTGGTGTTGGCACTGGCAAGGTCTTCTGCAGGGATATTGTGGAAGCACATTACAAGGCATGTTTGTACGCTGGCATTAACATTAGCGGTACAAACGCAGAGGTCATGCCTGGCCAATGGGAGTACCAAGTTGGTCCTTGCGAGGGTATCGACCGTAAGTCAAAGATTCTCGCGCTCAACACCAATTCACTACAGACCACTCATTCATCAATTTCTAGTCGGTGACCAGCTCTGGATGTCCCGCTTCCTCCTTCACCGGGTCGCCGAAGAATTCGGCGCCAAGGTGACCTTCGCTCCCAAGCCCATCCCTGGTGACTGGAACGGTGCTGGTCTGCACACCAATGTCTCGACCCGCGAGATGCGTGAGGACGGTGGCATGAAGCATATCGAGGCAGCCATGGAAAAACTCTCAAAACGTCACGTCGAGCACATGGACGTTTATGGTGAAGGTAACCAGGCGCGGATGACGGGTGCACACGAGACAGCATCCTATGATAAGTTTAGCTGGGGCGTAGCAAACCGTGGTGCGAGTGTCCGTGTAAATCGGGCATGTGCAGAGGAGGGCAAAGGATACTTCGAAGATCGTAGACCAGCGTCGAATGCTGACCCTTACCAGATCACGGGTATCATTGTTGAGACTGTAAGTGTGATGCAATTCATGCAACAAGACTTCGAGCGTGGGCTGACTTTGAGTTTTAGCTCTGCGGTAAGGTTGAAGGCACAGATATGGTGAAGAAGTCTGCGAATGCCGAATACCAGGAACTTGAGATGAACGTTGTTCAATCCAAGCCCTAGATCGAGACCCCGTTGTTCCTGGCAAGGAGTGGCTAAGGGTATATGGATTTGGGCATGCGCATATGACACCAACTCTAGATTATTGCGATGCGACTGGACAGCTTGCAGGCGAAGTGACATTTCATGCGATTTTGTGGGATTGATCTGCGACGGAGTCTCCACTGTCTTCCCATGGGTTCCTTGAGAGTTGTACTTTAATCAGATAGGCCCCAGGTGATGTCATCCGTATTTCCATCTCCTGAGTTTTACGCTGTTGGTGAGACCTTGCAAACGTGAGAGTTCAAGAGACACCATTTTCTTGAAAAACGATACCTGGCCGCTCAAATCAAAATCAGAGAACAGAAATCGTTGGCACTCCTGGTAGGGCTGAGACTAGGTAGCACGCTGCATGACGCCAGGGTCTCCAACGCATGTAAAGTTTTGATATGCTTCATGCCAGCCCAGCTTAGCGTGGCTGCAAGAACCCTGAAGTGTTGTTCTTTGGTCTTAAGTCAGTCTTTGGCTTGATTCAGCATGTACAATCATCGACATACATCTCGTCTGGCCTGCGCGCGTATACTCCGACCTTAAAGGCAGTTCGTGGCTCCCTAATCGCTCTGGCTCAACGACAACTCCTGCTCGGTAGCAGCTTTCAATTTGACACCAGTCGCGAACGAGCCCCTTCATCCCATGGCCATTTAACATTTCAACACATTCCTTAGAACTACCCACTCTTCCGGCACAACCTCTGCTCTACCCGAATCCTCCAGAATGTCGACCCCTTCACAGTCCCATTCCCAACCACAGAAACCGCCTGCTGCCGTCTCAACGCCGACTCCCTCCTTCCCGCACCCGTCGTTCTCCTCGCCAGCATCGCGATCCGTTGCTTCACCCGCCGCTCATCGCACTACCCACCCTGCCGGCAAATCGCCCTTCCCAAACCCAACCAGCACGCCGACCGCAACCACGGCTTCCAAAGCCGATACCCCGGGCCTCAAGGTAGAGACTCCCCAGACAGCGTTGAAGCAGCCGCTCAACAGCGCTACTGCGGTCAGAGACAAGCTCAATGTAGGCCTCGGCGCCGCGACGGGCAGTCCTGCAGACTTCGCGTCCGCGTCTCCCGCTGCACTACAGCTGTCACTGTCGAGTCAAGGAATGCATCCCGATGGCAGCAATGGTATAAGTGGCGGCGGTGGGGTCGGCATGGGACTGAGCATCTCGGGGCTGGGCATGTCTGGACTGGGGCTGTCGAACTTGGGCATGGGCATTGGCATGGGTATTGGCTCGGGCTCGAGCTCAGGCGGAGCACGGCTGCTCGACGACGAAGAGCGGCGCCGGCGGCTTGAGAGCGTAATCGCGGCGCTGGGAACACGGCGTGGCCGCGTGAGTCAGGAAGGGGTAGAGCGCGTGTGTCGCGAAAATGGGTGGGAGGTGTTGTGGGAAGAACGCAAGGGAGGGGGAAGGCGATTAACGGGAGCGGGAACAAATGTGTTGATCGACGTCGACTTTGTGGGGAAAGATGGAGTGGAGAAGGCAGCGGTTACTGTGCACGACGCTGGAGAGGGAGTCAAGAACACGATGGATCAGGCAGGAAGAGTGCTGTTGGGAGATTTGAATGCAGGACCGAGCAGTCTGGACAGAAAGCTCGGTCGATTCGCCGCAAATTTGGCGCGCTTGGCAAGATTGGATAAGTTGAGTCGGACACAAGAAGGGCTGAACTGCTACGACGTGATTGCTGGGGTCTACACAAGCTTGCAACGGTTGTACGAACATCAATTCAAGGTGGCAGCAGAGTTGTTCAAGGAGAAGCCAGACGCAGTCGGCAGAGCTGAGAGAGAGGTCATGTGCAAAAAGAGCGGGAAGCCAAAGATGCACGCGAGAAGAACGGTCGGGCTCAGCGTGGATTACTGGCAATCCAGAAAAGACGAGGAATATTCGAAAGCAAAAAGTCATCCAGCAAAAGAACAACACAGCTCAGCAATAGACATCGATCAGCTTGAAGATCCAGCTGTAGATGACGAAGAAGGAGATTGCGGTCTGTTCAGTATCAACCTCGAAATCGAGCCGTGTCCGGCTGCTCTATATCCTTCCGTTCGGGCCTCTAATCATTGGATTTCCGATACTGTCGAGAAACGGCCTGAGGACAACTCAACAGACCTGGATGGGCTGGCAATTACAATACCCAATGAGTTAGTCGTTGATTGGCAAGAGCCTGTACCCACGTACTTGAGTACCATATCCACGGGTGCCGCGGGGGAGAGCTCTGATGCCATGGCTCTTGACGCAGCAACAGGAGGTCTTGGAAAGCTACCGGATGTTAGATTCATTGCAAAATTGAACCCGCCGGTTACATTGCCTTTGCCTCTCGCTTTGCAGATAATGAATCAAGTGGGGACAAGCGTACCACAGGAGACGATTAGAGCGACAGATTTTCATTCAATTGTCGTTCAGCGACCTAATTCATTCGTACACGACACTGCAACAGGAATTGACGAATCTAAAGCCCTTACCGCTGAGAAGATCATCGCCGTCCCGAGTGGTGCTAATGGTCAACAATCCGAAATCAGGCATCGATACACTCTGGATACTTCGACTCCAACCGTTTATGGGCGTCTCCTGGAAGAAATACCATTCTCTCATCCCCGACAGATTATTGCATTGTTGCCTACGTTCCGCCAGTACGCATTTTTAGGTTCTCTCCTACAATCGGCTTTCGCTGGCATTCAAACTCTCACGCAACCATCTCATGGAATTCACGGTATAAATGCAAAACCAAGAGCTCCTCTGGACGATCTCGATTTCATCACTGACTTCACAACTCGCGATGAAGGCCCTGCCCCAATCTCTGTCAACATTCGGCTCGAGCTTACACTTTCACCATCAATCACCGTTCAATTTCCGATGGGAGGAAAGCATGATGCTAAGGTCATCGTCAATATTCTACCCAACGCCGAAGTCTCCATCACTGAGCAAAATCTGCTTCTTGAGCCTCGTGAGGTATCGATCGATGAAGCAAGCCAGAACGCAGAACACCGACGCCTGCGGCAAGTGCAAGGCATTGCGCGGGCTTTGGAGGTTTCTGGAGACCTAGGGATCTGGGTGGAGTGGATGAAGGGACGGTTTGCAGAGCGGATGGTACTGGGGAGGTCGTCGCAGTGATTCTGGACGGTTGTAGGCTGGCTTGGATAAGCATGCAATATTTTCATCGTGCTCCGATTATCTCCCTGCCATTTCCGGGAAATTCAACCGCAATTTTGTCTGGATGTCACTACTGTGAAGCAGGGTCAGGTATTTCACAATCTGTCGAGGACTTCAGATCAGGTTGTTCATGTAAACCATGTGATCAATCAAGATTATTTCCAAATGCTATTGGCGATCATTGATTGCCCCAATTCGAATATTGGAACAGTCTTCTAAAAATCACCTCATATTTGTGAGATTGTTTTGAATACTCACATAATCACACTAGATGTTTTGGGTTTCCCAAGGCCACATCTCGAAAAGGTTGGGTCACTGTGCGATCCTCAACATCTCTTAGTTCTCACACAGTTGAATGAAACAATCATTCCCGAGGAAAGTTGTCAATCTAAATTGCCTTGCAGGTCCAGACTATTCATCGACACACGAGTAAACGAATGGTGGGAATTTTGAGCCGTTCCCTATGCTCATTCTAGCGAAGTGCCAGTTTCGCGGTTTATATAAGCAAGTCAATCCCTCCCAGGTTGCTCTTCTGATTTTCCATCTACATCCTAGCTGCAAGCTGCAAAATGGAGTTCATTTCAACCATAGTTGTCTTTTTTTTCCCTGTGTTCTTGTGTGCTGTTACTCAAACCATAGACTGAATTCTACCTTTCCCAGTAACTCGACGATTTGGCTTTCGAAACGTCCACACTCGACGGGGATCACCTCGAGTGTAGACGTATCTTCATCATCTTCGGCCGTATTTCAAAACTCCACGGCCACTTGATCCGCTAGTAGCACGCTTCAGAGTACAAGTGGATCAACGGGTGTGATCTCGAGTGTGGACGTCTCGTCGCTGACTACTGCAGATTTGACGACTTTTTCGTCCGCTGACGCTACACCTCCAACCATCAGCGGACAGACAGGTGTTTCGATTGAGTCAAGTCTCGCTACCTCATTCCTCACTGAACTAAGTGCTCTCGCGTCGTCGTCGTCGACGGAATTGACACCTCAGACTGCTGGGACGGTAACCTCTAATCCGACTCAATCTTTGACTGCCGCTTCCAGCATGGTTCCCACAGTTTTCTCTCATCCGTCGCTCGCAAAAGTCATCACAGTCAATGAATTGAATACATCAACTCACAGCAGTCGCAAACCCTCCAAAAATCCGACGGATCAACCTTTACGATTGGGCCCGAATTTATTAATTACGGAGGAAAGAGATACTCCCTTGAATCCGTCACCTCTAGTACCACACTCGTAAGCGGCACTGCGGGCGATGTCACTGTTGCTCCTGGATCGCCTCCAAAGTCACCAACAGACAGCGGACTTTTTGGCGCTTTAGACAATCTGTCCAAAGCGGCTGGAGATGCATTCAAGTCACTCGAGGGCATCCAGCAAGCCGCAACGAGCTGGGCTTCGGGCCAAATGTCTGACTCGGAGTTTGGCAGCATGTTTTCCGATGATCCACTGTCTGGGCCAATTATCGGTAAGGAACCCCTGTTTGCTTGAGGATCCTCTGTTGACCAAACCTGCCAGAGGTTCAAGACCTAAGTTAGTCCATTGACGGTATCTCTCCGGATTTCGTAGACAGTGTTAGAGGATCGAGTACCAAAGCTATAGAAGCATATTCGAACGCCCAGAACACAATCAGAATGTTACGGAAGTAACAGATGGAGGTTTGGAAGCAGCATTAGTGAGGTTCGGAAGTGGCTTGAGACGTTCGGCAGCAGCACTCATCAACAGCAGCCATGTATATAAGCAGCCCATAGCCCATTTCCTCACGAATTCAAGCTTCTTCTCTTCTTTCATCTCTGCAAGTACCATATCACAGAAGTACTATCAACAGCTTCAACGATCTCGCTTAGAATGCACGAGCTCTTGCCAAGGGCACCAACATCGACACTGTAAAGAATGTCCTTCAGCAAGGCCTTGGTCTTACCGGAATTACTTCTCGCTCTACATACTTGATGGGTCTGGCCACTCTTTCTGGCCTCTCTGCCATTACTATAACCGACTGAAAAATACATCCAGCCAGTAGTCTCGGAATAACAGCAACCGCCCTTCTATCAATCATTACACCACCGTCTAATGGCTTCAACTCCACAAATTCAACTGATCTCAACACCCCTCAGCAGAACCTTCTCCTGGTCAAAGCCGACACGCCACAAGCCAATGTCAAAAGCTACATAGCGGACTTGCCTTCTCATGGCTCTGGAGGCATTCCGATCTTTGGGCCCATCAGACAAGCGTATGTTGCAAATCTTACACAAAAGGAAGTTGACGAGCGACAAAACGGTGCCATCATCGATTTCATTGTTCCTAACACTCCAGATGACTTGGAACCATTTAGCTTAGGGAACACGAAACGCGCAGATGCCCCCAGCAATAACCCTGATTTGTGGCGCCGAGACTCAACGACGCAGTCGCTAAATATGATATCGAAGGACCCGACCAATCCCCAGAGTGAAGACTTCAATAGTTACCTGTTTCATCCATCTCTAGGGTCAGGTATCACGGTCGATTCTATCGATCTTGGTACCAATTTCAACCACGATGAATTTTCGAAGCGCGGAATAGGGTTACCGGCTACTAGGTGGTGTGTACCGAACACCTTGTCACAAGCCGACATGCCAGACAGCGGGCCGGATGCCTTCAAAGACTACGTAGACTGGCGGAATGATCTGCAGCAATATGTAGGACACGAGACTGCTATTGTATCTAACGCTCTGGGTAGAAATCTGGGCGTTGCATCGAAGGCAAATCTGGTCATGACGAAAATTGCCAATACAAAGACGAGAAATCAAACCCTCCCCCCAGCCCCTCCAATAGCAACCAGTCTCGTGAGACCTACGAATTTATTTTCCAGAAAATCATGCAGCATATCGTACGAAAAGGGTTACAGCGGAAGGCTGTTATCAACGTGCCCATCGGAGGAACTTGCCACATACACCCATTGATAGGTAGGGATCCTAAGGTAGACGTATGGAACCGATTTCTCGATGACTGCGAGCGTGAGGAGGCTGTGATGGTAATCTCCTCCGGCAACAAGGGAAACTGGTGGTCTCCAGCACCAGGCAAGAGGGCGGTGAAGGTTAAACCTCCCACTGGTGGAACACCGTGGAATCAAAATTTAGAAGTTCCGCAATGGCTTGCTAACAGTCGCCCTTGGTTGATTACAGTTGGCGGTATTACACCAAATGGCTCGCTCAATATTATGACCACTCCTGTGATTGGTCACGGGCAGGAACCCATCTCTGTGTATGCCCCATCCTTTTGCGTTCAAACCGCTCTAGGGTACACGAACGCAGGCACACGGATCG
This sequence comes from Bathelium albidoporum, assembly GCA_021031095.1. Taxonomy (NCBI): domain Eukaryota; kingdom Fungi; phylum Ascomycota; class Dothideomycetes; order Trypetheliales; family Trypetheliaceae; genus Bathelium; species Bathelium albidoporum. Next base: position 54,464 of record JAGFVP010000106.1, read on the forward strand.
AATCTGGATGCAGTGTTGCGACTAGCATTGTCTCTGATTTAGTAACTTATCCTCTCGGCCTTCCTGATGGACTAACCAACCTCGCAAACTCTCAAAATTTCCTGCAAGATGTCAAGCAGGTCCTCCAACCTAATGCCTGGCAGCGACTTTCTCAGAACAAACGAATCTCTTTCCCGGCCGATCAACTTGACTATGGCTTTTCGTTTCCCAGTATTGTCAAGGCTGTCTATAACGGAGCATGGAAAGAGTGAGTTTCTTGGCAAAGTTCTCAGCATACTATGATTCTGAAAATGACTAAACTCCTCCTAGTTTCTGCAATAGCGATATGAGCCTCACCCAAGATGAAGCGTATTTCTCAAGACACGGACGCTCCTCAAAGCGACGATGATGACACAGATAATAGTTTGACAACGCTTCCGGATATCACTGCCACGAGTATGCCCATCATAGACAATGGAACTGTAGAGTTAGGATTTTGGAGCTTATCTTCCGTATGTCATTCAATTTCGCAGAATTCGGTTGTTCATACTGACTGAATTGTCGCAGGGAGCCTGTCCCGCTCCAGTGACTAACAGTAGTATCCCGACTATGCTGTTGACTTCCTTTGCCAAGTCTATATCGTCGGATTTGACAACTGAAGCACCGGACACTTCACCCGAAGATTCCACAGCATCGGATACGCCTGCGTCTTCAGTGGTCGGCATATTGCCCCCTCCAGCTGAGACTTCGAGCCAGAGCTCTTCGGTTAGCCTGTTGAGCTACCCTTCTGATGCATCGAGCTCCTCGGTCACGGTGATCATTCACGACACTTCCACATCCACGACTAGTCCGACATCATCGCTGAGCGGCACACCTTCTTCTCTGACTTCGTCAACCTACTTGACAACCTCTTCGACAAAGCTGTCTGGCAGTATCTTCGAGTCGAACTCCAGCATTCTTGCGTCGCTGCATACCAGCTCCTCAATCAGTACCATGCCAAGCTCCACATTGACTGGTACCATTGCTTCGCTGACCAGTCTTTTCTCGGGTCTCCACACCTCGATGCTTCCAACCAGCGAGTCGAGCCCTAGTAGCAGCTCGTCCGGCACATCCAACACGTCAAGCTCACGCAGTGCATCAAGCTCGCCCAGTCCGTCGAGCTCATCACGACCCAGTTTGACAGGTGCCCTGGCGTTGCAGGCTAGCTTCCTCTCAAATCTCCATACAACGATTAAATTCGTGGAGTATTGAGCCAGTTCCGGTGCACAGCTGATCCACCACAGCCTCCTCCAGCGCATCTGGTTCCTCGGTACCACCTTTCCTCATCCTCACGCCTGCAGCGAGCAGCTGGTCGGCCGTAGACTCCTCCAGTGTGTAAGGTTAAGCCGGGCTAAGGTTCAAACTGTGAGATGCTGGGCTTTTCAGCGGAGGACTGCCACGCCAAAACCTTGCGAGAGGTAGAAGCTAGCTTTAGATTGATCAATGAAAATCAATGCTTATCCATATCTACTGCATCCGGTGCGAAATAAGTAGCTTAGCCCAGCTCTAACAGTATCACCGGTGCAAAGGTCCATCAGAGGTCAATCTTCAGCGAAAGAATCAGTAAGTATTAGTTATATGAGCGTCAACTTGCTGCCGCTAGTGAAGGCCAGTTGGCTACCGTCAGCTGCGGTCAGAAATTTTCTCACGAGTTGACGAATAAGGAAGCGCATCCGTGCTAGCGAAACAACTGCGCCACAGCTCAATCAATTTTCTGAACTCACAGCTGACTTTGCCATCTGATGCCAATGCTCCCATTCGCGCCACTCCGGTTGACAATCACGTTTATGAGAGTGGTTATAAGGTTATCGAAATAACTTTCCCCATGAATTTGCAAAGTGCTTATTAAAACCAACACCGTGACGGACCTCTCGAAGCAGAAGGAACATGCCACAAGAGACTATCCCTACATCATTCCGCTCCCTTCATGCCTTTGTTTTGACTCCCTTGTTTTAGCCAACAGTTCTTTTGGATGTACTGCCAGGAAAATGGCCACCACGCCCAACATCAGCGTCGCATCGAAAACATACAGGAACGCCTCATGTCGCATGATGTACCCCGAATTGCCCATGGCGTACTCAACAATGCGAAACACAGATCGTACAAGGATAAGGCCTGACCCGCAGTAGAGCACCAGCAAATGCTTCTGCCACGGCAGCTGCATGACCGGATGATCACTCCGTCTCGAACTCAACGCCAAAACTCGACGGTGGAATACCCCTGCCACCACCACAAACAGGCCAAATGATAGTATCTGGATGGCCAACCCCACGAGAATAATTGTCTGACCGAGGCTGAGGCTATTCGCCGAGTTCCCCGCCATGATGCCCGCACCACCCGCCTGAACGAGGAATGCGAGAACATCTCCGCAGACGAAGGTCTTGGTGAGCCAGCGCTTCGGGATCGGCGCGAGAGGCTCGCATCGCAGGACGATTGTGATGCGGCCGAGGGTCATGTAGATGGAGGCAGCGAAGAGGGCAGGCGCAACGAGGAGAAGAATGGATTGGAGAATGAACGGGCCGAGAACCAGGGGTTGGTAATGTGAGATGGCGCGGCCAATATAACCAATAGCTTCCACTATCGGGAGGTTAGGATATGCTTGAGGCCAAAGAAGGGAGGGAAGACTTACTGGAGCTGCCCACAATAAATGCAAGCCAGAACCACATTTTGAAACGGATCATTTGTATGACGTGCGCAAGTGTCAAGAGGGCAAAGAGAAGGATGAAAAATACGGCAGCGCCAAGATTGGGATCATAGTAGTAGAGAACATAGTGACGCTGACTGCTACTGTTCTGATTTGACATGCTGTATGAGAAAAATGGCCGAGAGAAATTGCAGCTTTCGAAAGGATTACGGAGCAAAAAGTAATGCGATTGAGAGTCCGACAAAGACAGACACAGTATTTATATGGGTATCGAAACGAGAGGCAGCACGTTAAGGGCAAACGATGGTACGAGAGAAATTGAGCCAAAGAAGACCAAACATCTACTCTTTGGTACTGTTAAGCACCGTCTGAATTCGGCCTCGAGGAGCCCTGGGCAACGCATACAAGAGCGCACACTGGCCGACATGACTGGCCGGTGAACTGGCTGATGCAGGGTTTCGAAGGCGGCTGCAGCTTAATACCGTGCCAATTCGTAAACAAGGAGAATACGACAGATTTCTCATATTGAGAGGCAGGGGCGTCATGAACTCCCGAAAAACCGTTGATTGGACGAGATCACGTGACGTCGTTCTCCGCGATGTTTGATTGGTTCAAGTCGAGCTCGGGCTCAGCTGCTTGATGACTCTTGGCTGCTAAGCCTTCATCAACACGTCAGGCGAATTCCCGGACACCCCTTAAAGACTGCTGTAAGTATGTCTCTGCTCGCCTACTGCCGTCCAATGGAAGCGTCTTGTGTGCGCGTTCCCCTCCACAAGAGATTATCCTTCCTTCCCAGACGGCCCATGATACACCCTTCGCAAAATATTACACATCGGTGTTGCCTTAGGCTGGGCCAGAATCCCGGATCCGGCTAGTATGGCTACGAAAAGACCTCACCGAAAAACAAGAAACGGGTGCAAGCCTTGCAAGGAACGTCGTCTCAAAGTAAGCTTCAGTTGCCAGTCGATTAAGTTTCTCCACGTAAAGCCCTCTCTGCCATTCAGTACCAGCAATGGACTAGCTTCCTTGTGCTCTAGTACGCATCCCATCTCTTCGTCCACTCTGATAAGAACTATTAAGTCTCGTCATCGGTAACTGTGCATGGCAATGTAGATTCCGAGAGTGTATTTTGTGTTGGCTCGAAGGCTTTGTTTGCCCTTTGCTTTTTGAATCCGGAAGCCTCATAGGGAGACTTATAGATGATCGCAAGCTCCACGATACTGACGACAATGATAGTGTGATGAGCAAAAACCAAGCTGTCAGCGATGTCGGCAAAAAGGCGTCGAATGCAGTTTCCTGGCCATTGTTCCTTCCGGCCTCCAGTCAACTACAGCTCCCCGTCGTGTTAAGCCGCAGTCTTCCATTGGGTCACACCCTGTTCCTGCGATTAGCTCTCCCCACACCAATCTTACATCGAAGCCTCATCTACAACTGGCCCTACCCAGTCTCATAGATGTCACGTCTGGAACCTCCGGTAAGCCTGAGCTGGATCGCGTACTGATGCGTATGTTTACCGATTACACCGCCGTGTCCCTATCCGACCGGCCGCGTGGTCAGCGAGCATGGTCAGAAAACATACCTCGCCTCTCTCTCTCCAGCCCCTTTGTGGCCGATGGCATGCTAGCCCTTGCTGCTCTGCACCTTGCAAAGCTCCAGCCGAATGGAAACGCAGGAACCACCGACTCATATCTGAGCATGGCTACTAGCAAGCTCAACAAGTCACTTCCCATTTTTCGCTCTGCCATTGAGCGCTTGGATGACGAAAACTGCGATGCTCTGTTCATCTTCGCGGCGATCATAGTTGTGTTTCTGTTTGCTACCGCCTTGGAAGATTGCAAGACTCATCTTGATTCCTTTGTTTCTCTTTCCGACCTACCGCCCAACAGCGACGTACGACGACGGCGAGAGTTCGAAATTGGGTCCGCTATACTTTCTCGCCATGTTCAGACCTTCCAAGCCCTCCGTGGATCACTATTCATCATCACATCCTCTTTTCCCCGTCTCAAAATGGGACCTTGCTCCGATATTTGCTCACGAGATTTCTGGCCTACGGACCCAATTCCTGAAGCAATGGAGAAAGCCAAGACTGGCGTCTTCATCGAGGATCACCATCTCATGTCGTTGCAAAAGCTCTGGGAGAACGAACGTCCCGAAGCGCGAAGAACATTGGACAAGACGCTTGAGGACCTTCGATGGAATTGCGCACTTCTGTCATGCATATCTTCGGGTCCCGCAATGGCGACAACCTCATCTCTTGTTATGCATACTCAGAACTTCTTGCCCAACAAGTCTCCTACAATATCTCCTATGATGGATAGGTCGGCAGTCCTTGCGTTCCCAACAACCATGCTTATGGAATTCTCTCGCTTGATCGACCAGCACAACAAAGCAGCCTTGGTGCTCCTGGCATATTACGCTGTGTTGCTGGATCGCATCGGTGACATATGGTGGAGCAAAGGCATAGGAAAGCAAACCGCATTCGCTATTGCACTGATTCTTGGCCCAGAGTCGAGGGATTGTCTCGAATTGCCCATAAAGATCCTCGGACTTGAGGTTAGTTGGCTGTGAAAACTTTACTCACGTGTATCGGTATATATGGAGCATCGTGAAGGCTTGAGCAGAGGAGGATCTATGTCCATGCAAACCAAATACCCGCCTAAAGTCACTCGTGTGGACATGTGGATTGATAAAGGAAGCTGACTACATGATGTTACGGCAAGACGGCATATTCCCGTATTGTCCTACTTTATTTCAACACTCAACCCTTCGAGTTCGCCAAAGATGACGAGGTAGCGATTGAATCTCCTTTTAATCTTAAGATTCCAGTCGACAGATGTACCTGCAAGACTCGGGACCACATGCAATGCGATTGCAGATTGCCCATAAATTGTACGGTATCCAGTTCCACTCCCTCGAGAAGCTAATCAATACGACTGGCTCCTAGACCATCTCTTCCATCGAAAGTATCGGTAATTCTATTAGTTTTAGCACCACGGTAAACCCACTTGGACGAGTCCCACGACATTCCGGCCAATGAAGAACTATACAGTACCGAGGAGGTTTGAATGGCATATCGCTATTAGGAGCAAACGGAGTGTTGTGAGCAAATGAGCAAATCGTATTGGTATGTTGGTCTATCTAAGTGAAGCTGTAGAGGAAGAGCAGCCTTAGTCAACATTCACCACCTCAGCTACTCTTCCTCCACAGGTTCACTAAGACAGATCAACATACCAATACAATATATCGATTCAAAGCGCAACGCTTTGAGTCGATATGACAGAGCTTTGCGTTACGATAATCCCGAGTTGAGTGGGGTATTCAAACGTGCTTTGGCCGGATGTTCTGGACTCCACTCGGTCACATTGGGACTTTCCCAAAGCCCCATGGCGTCGTCTCTTCATTCGAAGATACACAACGTGAATTGACTTTTTTCCCTTTGCGCGATTTCTATAGCATATCTTGGCAGCGCTCATAGACTTAATAAAGTTCAGGGTTCGACAAGCATAGCATCACCATCCTATACTGCGCGAGAAAGACCTTGTATCCTAAATTCGACATCACTTCGTTACTTCAATAAGCGACTTAAAACGATTACTACGATTAAGTTCAATGTTCCAGCCAGCTGTCCACGAAAGGCTGTATTCTTTGCATCGATTGTGATTGGTACAGAGGAAAGCCGCTTGGCCTTATGCTCATATTCCTTTGTGTGTAACACAAAGCATTGTTCATCACCTCGATCTGTGTTGCATGGTGCTGTGTTCAATTCTTGGCTTCCCCCAAGATCACATGCTGTATAAGCCCCCAAGACGAGAGTCACAACCCAGCTGGACGGTGAATAACCTTGGATTGATCCTACTGCGTCATGGAGTCTCTCTTTATATCTTCATACTTTCTCAACACCACTTCGTCTGGTCGCGATTCGGTGCATAACACTCGTTTAATATTTCCCTTCCCAAATTCGCTTCTTACAACCAATTTAATGCCTCGTTTAAACAAACCTTGCAGATCTCCGTTGCCACAGGCGTCTCGTTCGGACAGGCGCTACAGCTCTCCGTCGCCAGGGCACGAATATGTCGTGCATAGAACAAACAGAGCACAGCTGGCTAGGACCGCGCTGTTTATCATTGAGCTCCTGATGTGGCCGCTCCGAAAATTAGCCAGACGGTGTCTCATTGAGCTGGAATCGGCAGCATCACAAGATCTGGAACGTGGTAGCGTTGGCTTGTCTCTGGAGATGGAGGATCGTAATCCTGTTCCTCTTGATCTGGATACTCACCACGCTCAACCAAATTCACGTCTCCAAAATGTCCCTGGGCCAGCCACATTCCAGCCGGCAAGCCAACAGCCTCAGCGTGCTGAGCATCATGCGTGTCCTGAGCGCTCTCAGCGGCCAAAGACCACATCTTTTGGGTTGGCTTCTTGGAGACGATCGTGGTTTAAATACTCTGGCTCCAACTCGTCATTCTGGCATTGTAGGGGTGATGTCACTCCTTCAAACAAATCGAGCTCTCAGGAAGATATGAACATGAGTATTCTAAGGCAAGTTGCCGGCGCAGCGCATCTAGAAGCCGTGAGATCGGGCGAGCTTGGCACTTTTCAAACGTCGCTTACTGGACAACCCATCTCTCTACGCGAATGGCTGCCTGTGTCTGACCACTCCTCCAGGGCAGACCTCTCGGATATGGATGTCGTCCAGAAAATTAAAGACTGGGCTTTGGTCGACTTGCCATTTGCAAACCAACGGCTGACTTTCTGGGACCCCAAGGCCGGCATCCTTCGATCTCGTGCATTTGGACCGGTCGAAAACCAACAGCAGCAAGGTAACACTTACTCTGATGACGTCTCGAATGATGAACTCATAGCACTCACAGAATATGTCGCTGCGTACGATGCATGGAAGGCCGACGAGGCCAGCCCGAACGATAAATCGGAGGAAGTGGCTGACGAACGCGGCGCTGACCTCGGCGAGATCCTTACGGATCGCGTCTACTCGGAAAATACCAGAGCTCAGGAGCAAGACGCCATATGCCTAGGCAGAGCCAGCCGTGTCAGTACGAACGGCAAGGGCCTGCCTCAACGGAGAACGCGCAGCCTGAGCGTCAGCGCGACGCCCGAAAGATCGACGAGGGTTACGCAGATCACACTGGACACGGTCTACCAGTATGACCCCGAAAGCGACCGCATACTCGTTCTGCCGTTTCGAGAGGTCCGAGAGCGTCCCTGCACGGCTATCCGCAACTACGTGGAGGCGAACGACCGTCAGATTGAAGAGGCGGAGGTGACGCTTGCGCGCAACCATGGTGCACTTCCGTGGTGATTCATTCTTTTCATGTATCTCCTTTATTGACCACCTTTTAAAGTGCACATCCCGGCTTGATATGCCGTACGAGATGTAATATTCATGTATAGCATGGCCTTGACGAATGATAATGATTAAGACGCGCTACAAATTGATCTCACATCATTTATCCGTGTTGTGCAGCCACGATCATTGCTCCAGATAGTGCGCTTGCCACTGTCCTTTCTTCAGTCTGGTCTTATGATTCCATATCAAGGTCAACCTGAATGAAATGCGTAGATCCGAACCAAGCATTTAATGCGCGAAAGCGACAAAGACGGATCATATGAGAACGTGTGTTTGCTGGACAGCTATCACATAGCACACCGAGCGGTGCGTGATAACGAGTATAAGGTAAGCGAGCTACCCCTGCCATTAGATTCACCACTTCGTAATTCCATCATCGTTTATAATGAAAAACCCTTATCAAGCAGTCATAAACGCGACTGTACAAAATCGAGCAAGCCGGAACATTGGCCATTTTGTAATGGCGTCGTGGTAAGCGACCGATTCTGCCCTTTGAAAATGCTTACAATCCAGATCTCTTCCTGCCTCAGCCAATCAGCCGGCTTCAAGCAGCATAGGATTCGACAGCGACCTCTTCTGTAACGTGGACACCCTCAAGCTTGTCTCCGCGGGAGATTTCCTGCGTCGGCGCGATTTGGACACTGTACGTGTCATGTTCGCCGAGCTCAAGATACTGAGCTATTTCTGCATGCTGCAAGTTGTACTGGTCCGGATCAGTCTGGACTCCGTGTCGCAAAGTTCGAGGACACTGAGATAGTCTTTACATGCTGCACGGAACTTGCGCACTGGGCCCACTTTTCTCGCTCTTGCGAAATAGCCTGGCCATCTCTGGGAAGCACACACACAAATTACCTGTTGTTAGTTCTGCGAGCCTGTCGCCGGCGTTAACGCACCATTACCATGGCAAGCCAAGTACCAGAGACTCACGCCCAAAGCAAGATCACGGGTTGATTCCAAGTGATGTCTGGATTGTTGCTAATTCTCAGACGCACGACAAAGCCAATCACACTGAATATTGGAGCACTGCCAGCAATAATTAGCACATTACGGCACGGCATAGCCTTTTTAGCAGCTCACCAAAGATCAAATGTAAAAACCAAGACAACAACAATTTTGCTTTGCTTTTAAATCCTCAAATTCCATACCGCTTTTACTGGCAGAAAGAGAATAATGGTGTTAGTAACGGTGTTGAACACGCCATCAGCATTGAGGACTGCTGGTATAGCGGTACAAGATCCGGTATTATCCACAATTTTAGATCTCGGAATGCATTCGAATGTCTTTATGAAGACCGTACTCCCATAATAAAGGATAAAGATCGCCATTAAGCCGACAATTGTCATGTCAAAAAAGCTTTTGCGGTGAGGTGAGAAGACCCGGCGGTATAGGCAGAGCACAGCGATTTTGGTAATACAGATAGCGACGGCGTACTCAATGGAACTAATGTCAAACCACTGGGCGATCAGACCTGCGCTCACACTTTGCTTTCTAGACTTACGTAGCTCGCATCGTGTGCCTCTGATATCGTTATGTCCCATGCATGTTTTCCACCGTGATGACGCAAGGTTCCAGCCACGAGACCGTCAAAGGCTGCATTTGCGCCCTTGTCTAGCCAGTAGATATCCTTCATTACGACTTCAATAACATGTCTCGTACCCAAGCAAGAAAAGTTAGCTAGCCCTGGAAGGACTGTCAGCGACGTTTCTGAACTGGCAAGGCGATCGTACAGTCTTCAATTATCCAAGTCCGTTTCACCCGGATTCGCACGTATGATCTCGCAAGGAAGAATGAGGTAATAAGTGGAAGAGAAATGCCTATAGCAATATAACTTCTATAGGATAGGGACTGGGGTCTCTCAAAATTTGAGATGACTCCCGGTGGAGGTCGTAGGGCTGGGACCGATGTCGACATAATTTTTTCCGGTATTGTGCAATGCTGTCAAATAACTAACTCTGATCTTGGTATATGTAGGCGAGGAAAAGCTCTACAAGTGATTTTGCGCGCAAGCAAAAAAAAGAAGAGAAAAAAACCGGTGGTCTCTGCGACTACAAATCTTATGCTGCCCTGTACGTTGCTTTCTTCCGCTGAGGCGACAATCGCGAGGCTAGATTTGTAGCCTATTATTAGGCAAGAATGCTCTCACCGAGAATTAAAATTCACCGGAAACTTCTGCAAGGCTGCCTTGCTAACACTGAGCAGTTCTGCGGGGTTTCAATGTATATAGTGTTGGTTTGACCCTCTCAAGTAGCAGTAGTTAATGCAGGCAACCATTGTCTCGGTGAGAGCAGCTGGAAGCAACCTATGCCAAGAGAAGCTGGAAAGGACGTTGGGCATTTATTTCATCTTGTCGCTGCACTGGACTTCGCAGCGCAGGCAGGGGGTAACTTCGCCTTATTCGCGCAGCCGTGTTTCCTGTGCTACCAACCGACAAAAGCTAGTGCAGGCAACCGGAAGTGGGACCACTTTTCCCAGAATTCCAATTTGAGCTGAGTGTTGTTCGGCATAACCGTGGCGAATGGCGTTTCATTGTTCGATTGCAAGAGGCACCAAGCCAATCGCGACAATAATCACAAGACGAGCAAGCCACTCTTGCCCTCAGAATAATCACTCGAAACTCCATCATTTGGAGCAAAACCTGACGGGGTGGTCCTGAGCCGTGGCTGTGGCTATGCGAAACTGCGCGCGGCTCATTAGGTAGAGTTCAGGAATTTTGCTATGCTGAAGCACTGACCGTTATGTAATGACGTCATGGGACACGGTTGATCCTGAAAATGTCCGGCCAGGTATAGGTAGGTACTTCCTGAACCTTACCTGCTATCAGATTACCGGATCTCTATCTCCGTTATTTCAGCCCTCCCTTGTTTGACTGCTCCAAGAATTTCACCGTGCATGATTCCCACGACATTGCATTCGCCAACATACACGTAATGTAAATCGACTCGTCGCAGTATGATTGGAAGCATATGGCCTTGCAATATGCACACAAGGTCTTCATTTTCTATGTCCAAAGGTCCGATGCCAACGTAGTCTTTTTGAGTGTGGAAGACTCTTTTAGATGCGAGAGTCATGGCTTTTCTCTTATCATACGATGAAGGAAAGGTACGTTCAAAAGAGACCAACATATCATCCAAAGTCTTGCCCCATACACGTTGCGATATTTCGTTGTGATCCAGGCCATCAGCTAGTCCGACGTACAGCCCAATGGATTTAATTGTTTCCAAAGATTTTGAGTCCAGAGAAAACTCGTCGCCGAAGCAATGGATCATTCTTAGAAAGAAGGACAAAGCGGAACTTGTGAACGCTTGCGAGTCCAGTTGCAAAAGCTCTCCAGTACGTGGATCAATACCGGAGAGAAAAAGAGACACTAGAGCCTGCATACGCGATATCCCGGACGGGTAGGAAAGGGCGTCAGATCTCTTGAAATCAATTTGCTTTACCATATCCCACTCATGTAGGTTGACACTGGACTTTGCTTCTCGTTTTGCGATTCTGTCCCATATTACCGCATGCCAGATGACGCCATTTTGTTCTGTAAACCGCGGGTGGAATGGTTCCTCCGAACGAAAAGCATGTGCCTTGGGGTATGCTTGATTCCATAATCCGCCCGAAGACTTCCAATTTGGCACCCAAGAAGGCATAGCTGGATAATCGACAATGCTCTTCCCGTTGTGATCTCTTATACCTATCCCTGCATGTGACAAGATCCGAGATTCTCCAGCCTCAAGACAGCGTCGGGCCACGTCGATGTAGATATCAGAAGCCATGACGTTCTCACTGTAGTCCGGTTTGATATCGACGTCGACAAGTCCTAATACGCCGAATACCCGGTCCCTGGGATCAGATGCCAGGCAATGGGCTGTGAACGCCAAGGTGCTGAACAGGCCTAATATTCCCTGCGAGAATATTTGAGCCCGTGGATTATCCCACCAATCCAAGTGCATGAGCGAAATCATCTCCAAGTGGCTTAGCTGCAGTTGGTTATACTGAACCCAAAGACAGTACGGTAGGAACTCTGGGCGGTGATGTTGAACATGCGTCAGTTTGCCAATGTCCACAAATGTGACATTACTGAAATCCAATGTTTCGGTCCCACACATCAGTAACAACTTCCGAGCGAGCACAAGTTCTTGAACAATCCAAATTCGATGCCAAAACGGCCTTTTAAGTAGTAATGCTAGGTATTCAAGGGTTCCATTGAGTTCCTCTTCTTTGCCATTTTCATGACGCTTGATCTGGTCGACAGTAAGCAGCTCTGGAGTGCTTTGTAGCCATTCAGAGTTTTGCGAGTTTGGAAGACTTTTTAAGATTTTTTTGAGCATTTTAAGTGCGTAGCCGCCGTTGTCTTCGTCATTCCCAAGCCACCCAATCACTCTCCTCGCTTGCGAGAAGACGTCTTTCATGAGTAGAACCTGGTCATTACGCTCATCGATATCATCTTGGTTGATGCCTGTCATAATGAGTCAGTCCTTGAATGATATTTGGCGGAAGGTCATACAGATGGCGTCAACCCAGAGGACTATTTCCCCGATAATCTTTCGTATATGCCGAAGTGCAGATGCGAGGTTGGACGTGATGGGACGAGTGATACCATTTACGGTGATATTTTCGGTGATCGCAGGATCTCCCCAGACATAGGAAAGTGCGGTATAATTCATGGTTCGTTTGAGATCCAGGCTTATAGGTATGAGTGTACATATGATTGGCGCGTTCTCAGATGAAGATGAATGGAGTTTGAGAACTCGTATCTGACGTGAGTCCAAACGTAATTGCTCATAAAGTGACAAGGACACCGTCGGCAGGACGCGGGCTCGCGAACTACTGAAAGAATGACTGCTGAACTCCTTTCTCAACCAAGGGCAAGTTGAGCTCAAGAGAATCAGGCGATGATGGGGCCAGACAAGGACAGTCGGCCTGTAAATATATTCTCGGCTTTTGATCCATGGCAGGGTGGGATTTGAGACAGCAGTCGAGGCGCATCTGATATGATTCCATCGAACGCTGCAGAGCACTCTTTCCATGGCTTCGAATTTGGAAGACTGAAGAGAGTCAACCGATGGCGGTTGGATGCCATTCCTGATGGCCCAATTAGAGTACGAGCTATAACAGAAAGGCAAGCAAATAACATCCGTTAGCGCTAGGTGGAATACGGACTACTCGGAGATGAACGAGCGCACCGACTAAGCCTCTTTTACTGTATCCCGATCATTTGTATCTTTTCACTCTTACCTACAGATTTTCTCAAGACTGTGGTAGAAATGGATGAATTTTAGATCATAATTTGAAATCCATGAGCTCAAGAGTCTATTATCAGCACTTCTTAGTCTTGAAGCTCTTTCCAGTATCCTTTAAATTAGAAAGTCTGGATGATATGCTCAAAAGATACAGAATGTGGCGCTGATAGCGTACCGTAAGCGGTTGTTTCATTTCAGTAAGAGAGGCTTAGCCGGTACGCTCGTTAAAATTTTAGGTGCGCTCATTACAAACGGCCCTCGGAGATGACGGTGGAAGCATCGGCCGATGAGAGCCTCGATAGGTAGCAGGTAGGTAAATAGAACTAGGAATAAATATCCGTCTATAGAATAGTCGACTTCCTGAAAGAACCCAATTCAATAACGCAGGGGTATTGGTGAAGAGACAATTCGATTTGACACCTTGAGTTACCAAATTTTAGATTTGGTAGAATGTCAATTCTCAGGAGTGGTAACATTGATCCTCTGTGAAAAGTAGTTGGATCTGTGCACTCAGGCCAACCGGATAGCGACAGCAACTTTGTTCATTCCGTGAACGTCCAGTCCATGAACCCAGACTCATGTTCGGGTGATGGAAACGCTCTCATACCATATCGTTGCAACCTACCACCTTTGGCGTGGCTAAAGTGGCACTGCAAGCCAAGTTTCAAGGAAATGGGTTGGCGCTTACGAGCATTTTGCTACATAAACCCATCGTTATGTGAGACCTAAACGCCGCGTCAACTGACCTTTCCATATCCATGCTCTACGCCTCGAACGCGTTCTGGGTTTTGAGCCAAGCGCAGCAGGGAATCGCTCAAAATCACATACTGAACCGAGCATTAGCTCACAGCCAGCATGATGTCCATGAATTCGTTCTTGTCCTACTCTCGGCATGAAAAATCACGGCTTAGGGACAAAAGCCTACCTTTGATAACGCCTTTATCGATCAGTATAGGAGGAGTATCGCTGCGAATATCGACTGAACAGCGCCACGGCAGAGCACCATCTATCGTGAGCACTGTTTGGAAGAAGGGCCTGATGGGCTCAAAATTCAGAAACATCGTTCTAAACTATCACTGCCCACGCCAGCCTTGGCTGCCACGAAAATCCAAGTGTTCTTTGGAACCGTATTGACCCTCCCACCAAGCTGGATTTCCTCTTTCGTTTCGCACGACCTTCATATCCAAGCTTCCATCGCCAGATATTCCCATTGGATCCACCCGAAACACTCATCTGCTAGAAGTTGCAGCAGCCAATTCAAAAACCATCACGTCGCAAATGCTTTGCGCGGGTATCTAGATCATAAGACGCTCCACCTTATCCCTGAGAGATCGAATCTGACTCATGAGTTCGCTAGCTTCGTTCGTGGTTATGGAGACGGCAACGACTGCGCGGCTTACGCCAGCCGCTCTACCAAGCGCCATTTTCGATCCGACGTAAACGTAGGGCACATTCTTATCCCTATACTGAGTCAGCAACGAGCCAACCAGAACCACTATGATTGACCACGAACTCGCAAAGGAGGGGAAGGTGAAGAATGATGGCCAGAGGTGAGGCGTCTGCTGCAAGTACGATCCTGTTACCTGTTAGTGTGAAATTTTAAAGTACTTTGACACAGACGTACAGCTCGCTAGTGCCTCTGTTTAGTGTCTTTGTTGCTTCATTGGCGCCTTTCTTGAGCTGGCGATAGTTGTGTGCCTGCTGAATGACATCGAGAATCTCTTGCTACAGGCTGAATATCAGTAACGACCAAGTCTAGGACCAAGTGTGGGCGCTCACGCTCAAAGCCTCTATTTGTCAAATTAGTGCGAGTCTCTTCGGGCGACGGAAGTACTCACGATCAGCGAGAGGCCACGCTGCACTTGTATCTGCCATTTCCGAGGCTTTATACTGCAAATAAACTGGGATCAGACTTCGAGCCGGGTAGTTGATCAAGCGCTGTTGGGCTGCGAAGGGTTCACGGCTAAAGAGCTCGCCCTTGACGCGTTGACGGGGATAGAGAAATTGCTCGGCGAGGTAGGAGAGCAGAATACGGAAAGATACCTAGTGTCGAAATTCCAGTGGTCTAGGAGGAAGCTCACAGCCTGCGTGGAACACTAAGCTGAATGTGGAAAAGCGCAAAGTCAGTCCAACTCGATTTCTCAGTTATTCGACGTGACGATTTGCCTTATCTGCAGCAATCCGCCACCGCGACCCTCCAAGTGAGGTATTGTCTTACCCAAATATATGCATAATCAAAGTCACTGCATCGCTCTGAGAAATGTTGGGACAATCTTTGTTCGCGGCGAGAACTAGAACTAGGTGATTGAGTAAGCCCATGGAGGCGGTGGATAATCAATAGTCACACGGGATATTCTGCCCTTCATCTTTTACTCCTTTGATCTGACTCTTTGACCATATATTTATCATCATCTTTACCAAAAAGCAACACAATATCTTAACCGTTTGAATCACTGCTTGACTCCTTGTCTCGAATCAAAAATGTCTACAATACCAATTGACATTGAATTTTTGGAGCACATCAGCTCCCCACCCATTGTAACAGTTTTCATTATTATCTTGCTCACGATTATCTATGTCAGCACCCAGGATAGCCAGTACGGTCTGCCGGAGTTTGTCCGGCAGATTATTTTCGGTCCCAGCTTCAAGATCACCTCGCTGCGCATCTATCCCATCAAATCCTGCCGCGGCATCCAAGTCTCATCGCGCAAGCTTCTCAAGAGCGGGCTCGAGCTCGACCGTAACTGGATGTTCATGGACGCTGAAAAGAAGAAGTTCATCACCATCCGCGAGAACAGCCAGATGACCCTCATTGACACCGCTCTCGCCGATGGTATGCTGCGCATTCACGTCCACGGTAGTCCCGCATCTGAGGCGATTAGCATTCCTGCGCCGCCCACGCAGGCTTGGCTTGAGGAGCACTGCGTTCTCGATTCCGACATCGAGATCTGGGGCGAGAAGACTGATGGCTGGGTCTATGACGAGTCCTTTAGCGCGCCTGTGAGCAAACTCCTCGGAAGCGATGTCCGCCTTGTGTACAAGGGCCCAAAGCCACGGATTGTGTGGAGCGACGAGGCGCAGGAGCGGACGGGTCGTGAACAAAGCTACTTTTTTGCCGATATGTGCAGCGTGCTCGTCGGATCGGAGAATTCGCTCGAGGAGCTCAATCAGCGGCTCAAGGCCAACGGGCACAACACGCTGACGATTGAGCGCTTCCGCCCGAATATCATTGTTCGTGGTGGTAAGCCGTGGATAGAAGATGATTGGAAGAGACTGCGGATCACTTCGTCAAAGAAACAAGCCGCAACGGGAAAGCCAACTTCACTGGGACTGGATGTGCCAAATCGCTGTCTGAGGTGCCAGGTTCCGAACGTGGATCCAGACACTGGAAATAAACACAAGTCACAGCCTTGGAGCATCTTGACGAAGTACAGGAATATCGACAAAGGTAAATACAAGGGAAAGCCGGTTTTTGGCATGCTTTGCATTCCGACAGAGGAGGGTGACGTTGAGGTTGGAATGCGATTGAAAGTTGTCGAAACCACGGACAACCACGCATTCTCCATGTCGAGCTGGAAAGACCTGTGAAGGGATGCTTGCTGGTCCTTAACAAAATTAGCATGATGGAAATTTTGGTTAAGATCCTGTCTGCTATTCAGCAAGTTTGTAATATTCTCTGCTCTTGTACACCACAAAGCACTCATGTATATGGATTGTTTGTATTGTTTTTGTTGAGACCACGGCATAGAGTAAAAGAGACGGGGGGCAGAGGTGGGTTGACTGAATAGGAGAAATGATCGATACGTAGGTCCGTCGTTTCAAAGCTTATCATTATCTACCTACAATGTCACCTTTCTTCGTTTTGCAGTAGTGTAACACGGTAATGCAAGATGACGCGCCGCTTCCCGTAGGAAGAAAATTTCGATAAACAGAGAATACAAGTTTTGAATCATAGACCACCAGATCGCTCCATTTGGCGGTCGATTATCCGGGATTGCTTGTCTCGCTTGGCAGCTTCAGCTTGGACATTGACATGTTGGTTGTAGAATATGCTGCCCCTCAAGCTCCAAATCTTCTTGCCTAGAGCATTGTGAGTTCCATCGCGTGATTGTTCTTCGTATTTAACAGGTAGCATCTTGGCCTGCACGAGAGTTCATGAGTAAAGCGACAATGAGACCGTAGAGACCTGCATAGTTAATGTCAGCCAGCGTCTGGCACATAGAAATGAAGAGACATAAAGCATCTTACCCAAAACTTCAGCGAAAATCAGGATCAGGATCATGCCAACGAACAGTCTTGGCTGTTGCGCGGTACCCCTCACACCAGCGTCACCAACAATGCCGATGGCAAAGCCAGCAGCAAGACCAGCCAAACCCACAGCAAGACCCGCCCCAAGCTGGATGAAGCCAGTGAACAGAGGTGTCTGTTGTTGGAGGTCATTGGAGATGAGCACCGAAACGACGAGACCGTAAATAGCAATGATACCAGCCATAATGACTGGGATGATGTCTGGGTCGTAATTTTAGCTGAGGATTCGATTTGATAGAATTCTGAATATGGGATCCGCACTCTTGACGATCAAGTCAGGCCTCAACACCCCCATGGCTGAGATACCGACACCGGCCTTGGCAGTACCGTAGGCGGCACCGAAGCAGGTGAAGACGATGGCTGAGGTGCAGCCCATCGCACCGAAAAATGGCTATACATGGCACGTGAGTTTTCATTCGTAGGATGTATACGATCGATGCGGTCTTCGATATGCTGTTTGGTTCTGGAGGGAGCTAGCCGAGGAGGACTTACGGCATATACGGGACTAGTACACCGCTGCGGTCAGTACCCTGTCTTCTGAAAAACGCCGGGATGACATAGATGAGGACGAGTGGATCGAGGGTGAGAACGAAGAAGCTTTCGAGAATGAAAGACCTTGTCGCAACATCTCCTCTCCTGCAGCGGCAAAGCCTGGGGCAACTCACCAAAGATCTGTACTCATTTTGGCGGAGGTTCTGCGGAAAGAATGGCTAATGAAGTTTTTGCACGGAACTCTCGATGATGGAAGGTGACGTGGACTGAGAAAGCTGGCGAGATGCAGTCGTAGATGCTGGGTGGATGATGATGGGACGACTACTACGAGGCCAGGTAGGTGAGTTTGGCTAAATCACGTGCGGTAGCGCAGGATGAATCTCAGCCCAAAACCAACTTCTGTCATTCATCCCTTAGTAGAGCAGAATATAACACCGAAAAGTCTACTTCGCAATTTTGTCCTGACTTGTAAAGACGTCTGCGTCTTTTCAAAGCCCTTATCTCTTTCTATCAAGATCTGGAATGGGAAGATGTGTTAATGTGAGGGCTTGACAGCATCGATCTATCTTGCGTATCTCATTTCGTCTGGTTTGACCTGAAGCTTCAGTCTGCTAGGCTCATTGTGTCATTCCCATATCTCTCGATAAGAAAGATTCATCTCGCCTCGTGTATTTGGCTTTTGCAGAAAGATCTTCCACAGATATCTTCACGTCAAAATGGACATGAGCTTGCCCCCTTTGATCTGCGCCCCGTGGAGACACTGCTGGTAATTAAATTGTTTTAGGGCAGTTATTTGATCTACGAAACTATTTCATATGCATCGAAACAAGTGTCACTTCGATACCGGAGCCACAGCCTCAAATTGCGTGGTTCCGTTTCCCAGGATACTTGGATATGTGGTGCTGGTTCAATCCTTAGTGTGATCGGGACTGGAGCCCGGACTTCGATCGGAAGGGTCCTTCTAACGATAGTTTGACAGCCATTCTCGTGTATTTAGCCATTTGCCAACATGTTGGCTGCCCAATAGAAAGGGATTTCTTTTCACAAAGGGTGCTGTCTCACCAGGCACATGGCCAACCATATGGCTTAGCCTTATGCCGACTGCTCCAGTGGATCCATTAGCAGTCTTTCTTGTCAACTAAACAGTGTAATGCTTCATCGTCTACCGAGAGCTGATGTCGGCTGTGAGAAACTGTGTTGAACGGCATAACAAGAGATAATTCGCCATATGGGAAAAGGAGCTCCCCACAAATCGCACGAGGCTTCGGGTATGGATCCGATAGAAGTGGCACCTTGGTTGCTCTGGACTAAGGCAGCAATCTTGAGTGGCTGGAATCAGTTCGTGTCATGCCAGTGTTGCTCATTGCAAGATCACATCCAGTGTCGGACCTGTCCGTATGCCGACATCGCAAGAATAAATCGCAATTGAGCGCTCCGCAAAGCTAACAATATTAATTGTTGGTGATAAGCTCACACAGTAGCCTTTGTTCTATTGTTCTTGTCACCCTTCTCCGCTGAGTAAACTTTACTTTCAAATGAGCCAGTAGCCCCACCCCAAAATTCTCGACTCACATCTTCCAGTCAATCTCAGCTCACCGCGTCTCAGTCAGAGATGATCTCACTGACAAAGAGTGCAGCGTATCCCGCTGCTCACAGTGCGCTGCCTCTTCACCCCAAAAACTGGTCTTCCGACTATTTTTCATCACTACTAGCTCCTCGTCTAAGCGCGCGTCCTCAGCAACTCCGACCCTAGGCGCAATCTTATCTTTGTTTCAAAACAATCGTCTGGTCGATTTCTTCCTCGATCATCAGGTGTCGGCCGTCTAATTCACCATCCGGAACGGTGCATACTGCATCTGCTGACCTGCCAACTGTCCTGCACACCCTACCCAGCCGCTGCAAAATATCACGTTACAAATGATCTCCAACACGCATGATCGTGCGTAGGCCCGGGTTCTGCGGGAAAATTTCCGGACTCGAACAATAACAAAGAGAACGTGCACGAGCTTTCCGCAGCGGTCAGGCATTAACGGATTAACCAGCTGATTTGTTTACATTGCCACGACAGCTATCAGAGCCTCCGCATCACGAGTATCTGTTTTGCGTCGACTCATTGGTGCACTATCGACGCATACTGTAGTACAGATCAAGGGAGAAATTGTCACTGGAAAACCCGTCCACCTGGTTCTCTTAGTACTTCTCACCCTCTACGAACCCAATCGACTTACGTTCTTCCTTTCCGAGTACATTCTTTACGCCACATGCGAGTGTTAGGCCATTTGCCGATATACTATCAGCCACCGACCCGAGATCACAGCCAGTCACTTGTTGAGCAAGCTCAATCGCTAGGCACCTACCATTACAATCCCTCTCCAACTCACACACTAACCTCGTGTACTGTCTTTAACTCTCACCTGTATCGACGTCACATTTCAGCGAGATCGCAGTGAACGTCTTTATAATTCCGTCGCGCGCTCCTTCCGAACGTAACCTTTTTACCTTTTTCTTGATCTGCCTTGCCTTTATCTTTAGCAATCCGACCATACCCAATATTTGTCACTATGGCTTCCTCCAGCGCTATCGTTCCGGCCAGCGAATCCACATTGCCTGTAATATCCTCCAATACCACTGCCGAGCCTGGACTAGCTACTGCTGTCAGCGTCGCTTCTTCAGCATTGCAGGCACAAGAATCGAAGACGAATGGCAATACACTATCTGTTTCACCGTCCGAATCAATTGAAGAACCCGAGAACGAGACCACGTCGGATACATCGGACGATGAAGAGACCGAGGAGGAGGCGATCGAACGCGAATGCGACGAGCTAAAGAGAGAGGCCAAGGATGCCTGTCATGTCATTGAACACGACGATCGCAATGGCAAGATTCAGTGCATGTGTGTCAGCGGCGATACCTGTGGAACTGGTCAGAGTGTTTGGCGCAAAGTCATCTCTGACTTCTTCGGTCGTAACAAGAAAAATGCACAACAAATCCCTGACCTCTACCAAGTTATCTGGTGCCGTAAACACTACCAGCGCGGTGCCTATCAGAATCACAAACCGATGGCCGAGGCTGAATCTGGTAAATTGGCCTCGCTTGGAAAGATCACTTGGATCGTTGTCCAGTTGCTACTCATCGAGAAATGGCGCCCGAATGCTATATACTCAATTGACTTCTCTGAGAAGGAGAAGAAGCGTTTGAAGGCTGCTAGTGGAGGAAGGCCATCGCCGCCCAAGGCCCCAAGGGGACAGGGAAAGACCGGCCGACTCAACCAAAAGAGTAACAAGGATGCTCCCATTGATATCCTAAGGGCTAATGAAAAGTATCTTGGCGACGGCAAGACTCTAAAAGATTGTCTTCGGGTCATTAACGAGATGAAGTATGACGTTGAGGATGGAAATACCATTTATCTCCCAGGTGTCGAGTTCCTTCTCGAAGTCGACGAAAACTTTGAAATGCCTCGCAAGATCAAGCGAACGCAGACCCCATCCAAGAAGGACGACCCTTCCGGTGGTCAGGGTCCTAGCAATGGTGATGACGGAGATGGAGATGATTACGAACATCATGAGGACGATGACGACGACGCCGCAGGCGACTCATATGATGGACCGACAGATACGCCTATGACGGACCCAGTGGATACACCTGACATGGAAGCCGATGACTATGACGGGACTTCTATTCAGAGCACCCCGTCCCCTACTGACTATGAAAATGGACTAACTTCCTATGGTGAAGGCCTTGGTCGTTCGAATGGAAAGTCCCACTGTCTTGCTAACGGCAAAGAACATGGATACTCGCATACTGATGGGGTCTACACCATGCATTCACGCGGATTCACAGCAGTGAATGCAGTCAGCGGCCATCCTGTTGATTATAGTCCATCATATGTTGAGGATGAAAAAGGACATAACAAAGCGCAGTACCCACCAGATCATCCAAGGAATCCCATTCGACAGGAGGTCATGCATATGAGGGCGGCACTTCTAGCTCAACAGGCTTTGAGCGTATCACCCTTGTCAAAGGACGCATCTCCTTCATATCCTTATGGTCTTGGACGCAGTGATGGCATTACGGCAATTCCAATGATTCATGATGCAGGACGCTCGACTTCCGTCAGCTCTTCGGAGCACTCGCCCAAGGCTATCCAGAATCTCCTCAAGCTTCGACGTTCAGGTAAACCCATCGACCCTCAGCCAGTCGAGCATGGCTTTTCACCCCCATATTCCACAGGGGCGCATACAGCACTGGGCGCTCGCAAACACGCTGATCATTTCACACCAGAGATTTTGTCGGATACCGAGGCCACTGCAGTCAATGGATTGCTGTCGCTCAAGGGAGAAGGCGCAGTCACTGCTCACCAGCTTGAGCGACCCAGCAACATTGATGACTTCCGCCCGTGCGACATTGTTGATGATTCCAAAATCCTTGGCCAGTCTGCTATCCGCTCTACTCTTCAATGCTCCAAATCATCCACCGTTGCCTTCAATGACACTCATACCAACACCACGTGCCTTGCCGTCAATGCGGCCCCGAGTTCAAACAAGCGCCGTCGTGTAATGGATGACGATGCCAACGAGGATGTGCCTTACGCTTGCAAGCAGCGCATTGTGAGTCCAGCCGGGCGCAAGCGCGCCGAATTCTCTATCATCCAAAACGAGCGCTCGCTTCGCTGGGAGTAGCTAGATGTCGCTCATTCACCAGGCAAACCCACTTTCGCAACATGTTATTCCAACAATCATTAGCTGAGTCATATTTATGGAGTCGTTGCCAGGTTCTTATGGTGCACACGGGATATTTGCAATGCGTCTGGACGGTTCGACGCATTCGTGGTCATTATTGTTTTCTTGATGGTTCCTGCTTTTCTTTCTCAAGTATGCACAGGCCCTTTATGCAGCGAGGTGTTCGGACAATGACCGCCTCGTTTGAACCGTGTTCTCTTTATTAACTGTTGAGACTGGAGATGAGGGAAATTGTTACCATAGGAGGATGTCACATCTCGGCAGCTAGATGGTCTCTGTCGCCCGAATGTTCCCTGATGCTTCTTGTGTGTACTTCTGATACCTCGGAGTCGTCGCATGGTTGTATTTGTGATGGAACTGCAAAGGTGTTTATTACATGCAGTATTTGTAGCTTTACAAACACCCTGCTGAAGCTCATATGGTGAACTACTCAGTTTTAGCAACCGGGTTGCGATAGTTTTACATGCAATAGAATATTGATCTTCCGAATGAATGGCAATAAGTGCTCGTCCACATGTGTGAACTGTGATCGAAGTTGAATTCGTTGCTTGACTCTGGCTTGGGTAGCTATTCCCAGACGGAAATCGTCTGCTAGTGGATCCAGGAAAAAGGTCTGGATATTCCAGTTACTTGCTTCGTATCCTTTGGCCTACGTCTACCTCTGCACTAGGTGTTTGTTTCATTCTTGCGCCGCTGAGGAACGACCAATGTGTACCCACGTACCTCCTTAGACTTAGCTTAAAAGTCCGCTAATCAATCATCATACTGAGAGGTCGATGGGGTTTTTCCAGGTTCCGCCAAGTATTCTGTCCCAAGTCTATGACGTCACAGTCAATCCAGCCCTTTGCCACCTCAAATTTGAAGTCTCGGGCGGTAGACTTTTTTTTCAGCTCCGGACTTTTCTTGAACTTTTAAAAAAAAAAAAAAAAAAAAATTGGGGTGCTGCTTTTAGGGCTTCACCCGGTGATTTTACGCTCATAGCTTTAGGTCATTTGGAGCTGTGAGCGTGGAGATCTGGGCTGGGAAAGTTGGAAAAGAGGAGATTTGCATGGGATGGAAGGTTTTGCAGGCAGAAAATAAACGCTGGCAAAGCGTTGGAACGAGTAAGAGAGGTTCGTCCTGTCAGTCCACCTCCGCAGTTTGGACAAGCTCTGGTGAGTGGCTGTCGAGGTAGAATAAGCGGCTTGCCCCTGCGTGCAACACCACAGTTTGACGGACTTCATCAGTTTCCAAGAAGTTCACGAAACCTTAAGTTCAGTCGACGAAATTTAGAGTCACGTACTGAGAAGTGTTCTTTGTTCCTCGAAAGTAGAGACAACAATGAAAGACAACGAGAGAACAATGATGATCCGAGTCACAGTCTGAGGAAATGAGAAACAATGATGATTCATTTGACTAGCTCGTAGAGTCTGACCAAATCTTGGGTTTGTAGCCTAGTAAGATTTCTAGTTTTTTTGTGCTCGCATCAGAAAGCATATCTCAAGAACTCACAAACAGATATATTGTGAAAGATTCAAATTCCCCAATATCGTCTCTTTCTGATTCTCAACACTCCCAGTACCTCTTTCTTTTGGAACAACCAGGTATTATCTTGCATTCTCTTTCTTGCCTTCACGAACAGAGCCAACGACTCCAAACGAGAATCACTTATGAAGTTTTCAGGTATTTTTGCTCCAATTCGGCAGCTTTCGCTGGCTACGAAAGTTAATCAGAAACTCGGCATTTGACCATTGTACCAAAAAGTTCTCGGCAAAGCTCTCAACCCCATATCTGCTAATCGACCGAGTAATCCAGGGCATATACTTTCAGTTTCCCAAGATCAAAACTATCCCAGTTACCGTGCGAGTCAAACAGATCCTCACGATCTGCATCATCTGGACGTGGGTAGCTATGTCATGAAGCCTGAAGGACATTATCAGCCATCGGCATCCATTGCGTCTCATTCTATCAACCTACATGCTGATATGCATCATCTTTTATCAGAAAGGCAATATATGGCCAACACGCATTCCACGACTACGGATGCATGCGTACCGATGAAGATTGAAGCAAGCTACGAGGTAGATCCGGACAGGGTCTTGAGTTTTTCAGGATTCGAAAAGCAGCAGAAGCCGTTGCCTTCTTCAGGAAGATCAATGAAGTGGTCTGCACATCGACAGGATCACCATCAGGAAGAATTAATAGTGGATCATTATGCAGACCAAAATGTATGGATTGTCCGCATTAAAGACAAACACAGCCCAGCGCCGCGATTGGGTATGAAGACACACGCTGCCCATGAACAATCATTGGAGTCTGGACTCCCGGTAAACGTCAGCACGTCATGTCTACCGTCAACGGAATATGAGTTAACAACGCCGTCAATGAATCCTAAAACTATCTTGGAAAACGGGATTGAACCCCGCATTCTGGATAATAGCGGCTCGTATTCTTCCTATGGCGCAAATCGGTTTGTACATATTCCAAAGAGACTAACATTGTCCAAGCCTTTCAATCAGGCAAGGGCGTTCCTAAGTCCCCGGACCCCGCCGTTGATTCCGAAAAGATCAATGATGCCGAGGTGTCAACAAAATCCATCCTCGCAGCCTTTGCCAATTGGCAGGGAAACGGGCCTTGACGACCTACGAGAGGAGCATCTGTGCTCGAAGCCTAGTCATAGATTAGGATTCACTAAAGTGCGAGGCCTGAACGATCTTCGAAGCGAATATCTCGCGTGCGAAGTCTTCTAACGGGCTGAGCGCATCTTCATCCAAATGAGGTGACAACGTGAATTCTGTCGTTCATGCAGTTGTTCTCTGTACTCTGCAAAAGTTTTCGGGTCATCTCGATCCGAAACAGGCCGCTGGTCCCTATGCACATGTGTACAGAGTATTTGCATCTGTTCTTCAATCGAGGTCTCGTTTTCCTCCACTCTCAGTCTGTAGGCGCTTTTTTCGACACATATCATTATTACCAGAAATACATTTAAATCTGCAATTTGACATAGCCAAGACGCATCTCCAACTGTTCTTATTGTATAGTTGCTCTCCATTCCTATACTATCATCCTTCTCGAAGTGCTAGCCAGGCGAGCGCTTAACCTCATTTTTTGCAATATGAATCGAAATGGAGGTATGACGAAGACTCAAAGCCCTTGCGGAGCAATGTGAGCCATGATGAACGAAGCGCAGTTCGAATGGATGAGTATAGTATTTTGTTTGAAATCACATTCATCCATAGTCATCTTGTAAAACTTACGATAGATTGGACTTCAAGCCTTTAGTAATATTTTGTCAATAATTGTCTGACATTTGTCTCTCCCGAAGTCACTTCTTAGATGAACAACCGCATGGTTTTCATACTTATTTAATGTTCATTAGAACTCATGAACGACAGCCATACCCATTCTAACTATTCATTCATATCACCACTCGCGCAAATCTTTTCAACACTGAACCAGCATACAAGAAATTTCGACATATTCAGAACCACAATGTGGAAAAAGCTCACGAATGCGCTTTCTGGCGACCGCGCTGGCGAAGTGCATCAAAGCTCGAGCAGCGATGGCAGATTAACGAGATTGTTCCGTCGTTACCATTCGCGACCGAATCAAGATGATGGGAAAGCAAAGACCAATGTACTCACAACAGCACATACTCTACAAACGGCACACCTGCAGCCAAATAGCACAGTCTTTTCAAAAACACAGCGGTCGTTGATCCCCACTGACGCTCTGCAGCTCTCGAGGCATTCAGTCACCAGGCCGGTCCAGCGTCTCAGACCGGGTCTGGTAGGTCATGAGGGCGAAGGATGTCTTTTCCCTCCCTGTTATTGCAAATGCCGTGACAGAAAGCCTATGTCAAGCATTTCTTTCACCGGTGATGGCATTCGCCTTCAAGGCTTGCAGTGCACATCTCCGCTCTGCCCACATACCTGTACTGGACCCTTAATGCTAACGAATCCAGACCTGACAGTTGGCGATAGGTCAGAACGACGTAAAGCTTCCTTGGAGCTCGCAGATAGACCCCGCAAAGATGAACGGGACATGGATCCTTGCTATGTTCACTCAAATCCTGAGGACCCACCGGCCTCTTCGGGGTTACTCAGGAATGCAGACACCCGAGATCCCAAAGACAGCTCGAGAGAGGACATGAATGAAGCTTCATCACGCGACGAAGTTCCCGATCTTCAACGAAAAAGAGCCAGTGATGCCTTTCCCAAACCGCATGCGCAATTCCTTGTGCAACGTAAGCCCGCTGGATCCTCAGAGCAAAATCCAACGCTTACGACTCTTACTGGATCGACGGAAGTGCCGAAGTTGAAGAGGAAAGGGAGACTAGTTGATATAGCGATCGATCGACCAAGTACAGGTACGCATGTGCACTCCCCTAATCAGCAAGTCTCCTCAACTTCTCCAAGACGCCATGGAGCAGACAACGCCCAGCCTTGTGTGAGCTCCAAGTTTCCAAGCCTCAAGCCTCATTGCAATACCGTCAGTATGCCTTGTTACTTGAAAGACATCGAACGGTTACTACGGTGGTCTCGTTCAAGACACACTAAAAAGGCGCCAAAGGTAGAGCAGCAATCGCCGTCGCCGGTCGAATCTCCTGTCAATCCAATAACTCCAGTACTACGGAGAAAACCCAAAGTCCCCACGCTCAGATACTCACCTAAACCAGTCAGACCTTCCGTCTGGGCGCACAAAGTGGTTCAGCATCTTGAACACCGTGCAGCAAACGGAGACTGGTTGAAGGACCTGGATCAATCTGCCTCCCAACCGAAGAGCGAAAGCTCCGAAGCCGATCATACTTCTGAGACTAGCTTGTCTCCCGATAATACACCGGGAGAGGAGGCAAAACCTGCACGTGTCTCAGAACAGACAGATTGCTCGCCTCTCAACGAATACCCTCAAGCGCTGCGAATTGACATACACCCCTTGTACGAGATCAATCACAGACAAAACCCCAAAAATACAGCTTTCGGCTTGACGCCGGAGCCTATGGGCAGTAGCCGCCCAACGAATTCCCCAGTTTCCTCTGCCCATCTACAGCACCCACGTGTTTCCAACACGAGCAAGCTCACCATGCGAGCAGCCCCTCCCATATCCAGAGGTCCGTACTGCAATCTCCCATCCCACGACGCTACCTCGCCAACGTTCTCCAAGTACATTACTTCATCGCCGTTTCGCAGGGTGTTTTTTCCGTCGCCATTCCTTACCCTGAATGAACACAGTTTCCCTGGCGCCTGTATCTGCCTCGTTCGCATGCTCCTTCTTTTTACTGTGTTTTTTTGGTTTTGTTTTTGTTTTTCAAGCCTTTTTTGAGCGATTTTCTAAAAAAGGAAAAAAAGTGGGGAGAAAATATGTGTGATCAGTGATTACCGTAACAGGATGAAATGGGATAGATTGAGCAGCATTAGCTTGTGGAAGCAGAGTAAGAATCCAAACCCAGTCGGATTTCAGTAAAAGAGAAGATATGGTACATGATGACATGATGACATGATGACATGATTACTCAAGTAAGGTGTTCACCTGATGGTGTTAGCTGAAACAAATAGCCGCGTGGGTAGCATCTGGTAGTCGCTTTGCATGGTTATTCTGACCTGCAGCTGATAAGCCTTTCGAAAAGCGTGTTGCTATCCAGCCATGACTGTCATGAAACCCACGATGTTGAAGATCGATCGTGAAAGGTCATTCATCACTTGTCACTTTTCCCTATCTGCTTCTCCAACTTCCTGGGCTTTATTTTTAGTGTCTTCGTCTGACCGTCACACTATCATCTCGCGTTCATCTATTTGTAGTGTCCGCCTCCTTCCCTCTTCCCTATCTGCTTCTCCAGCTTCCTGGTCCTTATCCTCAGTGTCTTCGTCTGCCCTTTTAGAAGCTTGGCTCACGCCTTCGGGAGCCGGGTTGACAGCTTTTATTGGATCGCATGTTTCTTCAGTCTGCGGCACTGCAGAACCGCCCTCTCTAGCTCCTTCCGCAGCTCTGCTGTGTAGCTCGACATCACTCTCTTGCTGAGCAGCTTTCTTCCGCAGTTTGAGCCACAACATCAAGCCGATGCACCCCAAAAGTAGAATCGCTGTAATACAGCCCATAATGACTTTCCCTGGATTTGCGTAGAAGGAACTGTTGATCCGTTGGATGGACCACGGATAGCAGGATGATTTGACAATGATGTACACACCGAGACCTATGTAGAGAAAGGGAACGACAACGTTCGCATATTTCTGAGCCACACGCAGGACATGCTTTTGCTTCATCACTAGCCATGCGATAAAACACCACACGCCAAGCAGAATGTAGTATATCACAACGTAGACCGCTATATCGGCTCCCTTCACTTGCGAGAACAGAGGGATGTACGTGCCAATATTGTCTCCTCCATTCATGACCGTAATAGCAGAGACCGTGAGTGCAGCCCTCCATAGGGGTTGCCTAGAGCTGCTCGTGGTCTGTTGCTCTTCTTCATTGTTCGAAAAAACAAGAGTGAACAGCTTCCAGATTCCCAACAGAA
Source organism: Bathelium albidoporum (assembly GCA_021031095.1). Lineage (NCBI taxonomy): Eukaryota > Fungi > Ascomycota > Dothideomycetes > Trypetheliales > Trypetheliaceae > Bathelium > Bathelium albidoporum. Next base: position 83,754 of record JAGFVP010000106.1, read on the forward strand.
TAGGAAGTAGACCGAGGAATCCGATGGGCTCAGAGGGGAGAACAACTGCTACACCAAAGCCGATCATGCTGATAATGATGATGACCGTAAATCCGACGTATTGGCCCAAAGTTATCCTGAGAGGGGTGACATTCTCGCTTGTAGACGCCTCCGCAAAAAAGGTAACTAAGACGAACATGTCGTCGATATTGGTGATGGCGAATGTACTGCATGCTGTCGCGATATCTTTTCCGAATTGCATGAGGTAGATAGGTGGATGTGAGATCTACTGTGGTGGAACGAAGTACAGCTTTCTGTTTTCCTGGCTCCGCTTGGCTAAGACTATTCTAAGGCTGAAAGATCCGTGCTCAGTTTTTTTTGGCGTCGGTGCTTGTCCGTAACAGGGAAAGAAAATTACCATTCAGAAAACAATCTGATGGAGGTGAAAGTTCACAGTTCAGTCAATAGCATCATATGGGTTTGGATAAGTGATTGCTTAATCTCCACGATGACGGTAGTCTCCGAGTGCGTCTTTATTTCATAGCATTCAATGATGAACTGTTTGATCCAAGAACTATGTGTCCTTGGACTGGTGGCTTCTCGTTACAAAAGCTCTGCAGAGGCCACGATTCACCGCCTTGCTGACCTGGTTTGATAGATGTATTTGTACGTACGGCTAGGAATGGAAGTCTGTCAACTCTCTTTGAGCATTCGTAAGAAACATTGCTCTAATGCCGACACCGTGGGGCATTGTAGCCACGATCTATTGTTTGTCACTCGTCCATTGCGCTGCATATACCCGATTTTTCACTAGACATTGTTCATTGACCGCGCTTGGACCGTACGCTGTATTTGGCAAGATCTTTGCTGACGATCTGGAGTATTCGCGTCAACTATTCGTCGTACAATCAGCTTACGAGCGACCCTTCTGGATCAGACATGCATGACGCAATTACTGGCTTGACGAACAGTCGAGGTAAGAAGACTTTGGCACCGGAAAACTTACTCCGTGTTCGTTGATTTAAGCAGAAGTTACGCTCGATAGTTCCGCGTTGAGGCAGTTACGTGCGGGAGGTGTACAAATGGGTGCTTCGACGCACCGGGCAAATTTTGACTCGCATGACCACTGCATGTCTACGAGTAGACCTTTACAGTCCCCCTCAAAGAACTTCGATATGCATCTCGATGAGCAAAGGCTGGAGACATGTTTTTGCATGTGTCTGACGGGAAGCTAGAGTTTGAGGATTTGCATTCCTGGTGTCCGGCACCGCGCCTGGAATTGCGGCAGAGATGATCTATATTGTCGAATGCACTGGCATGAGTGTATCTGACTAGTATTTTAAGCTCTGAATTGTCTTTATATGGTAATCTTCCTTTGATGAAAAGCCGTCAATTAGCTTTAACAGACCTGCCACGCTCGCCAGTCAAGGCCTTTGATGTGTAAGCTGAAGACAATAGTGGGTGTGTCGCAACAGCCTTGGGAGCTGGTTTGTCAATTGCGTGGGTGACAATCACAAAATCTGAAACAACAATGAAAATGTGTGTGAATGTGAATGAAAGTCTTGTTTGCAAGACTCTGACCACAGTTCGTCATTCTCTCCTCTTGACTCATAGAGAAGTATTTTTCTGCCAAAATTTTTCGAGAAGTCCTTACCAACACAATTGCTCCGCTAGACAGAGAAGGGTTTCCATATCTTCCATTTGCGCATTTTGTTCTATCTTGCATATACGAACCTCTCCCTTGGCCTAAATTATCCAGCCATCAAACCGATTTTCTCATTGCGATGGAATGAGTTTTGCATCGAAGCCTCCGCGATTCCATTCTCCCTCACAAAGTCCAAACGAAAAACTGAAGACAGTCCATTTACGATTGAAATGTGCTTCCTTGAGAGCGTCTTCTACCTAGAATGTCAGCATTGGGGTCCTGATCGAGTGATTGGGGAGCCATGCATTAGGGCTCAGGTCACAGGTCGGCGGTGGCATAAGGGCTGTTGGAGCGCGCAGACAATTGGTTCAACGAACGGGGATGGACTGTGTCCCCGCTGCGAGAATGACAAACGTCGGTCTAGCAATGTTGGAGTTCAATATCCCGACTTTCGTGTAATGTTGTTTTCATCCGAAAAGCACTCAGTAAGAGCGATGGGTATGGAGTTGATCTGGAAGGCATATGAAGTATTGCACGCATGATATCGGTGAGGCAGTCGATCAGAAATACAGCGAAGCACGCTGACCTTTTTGAGTTCTTGAAGGGCGTCCGGGTGTAAAAGCAGCAAAATGTACGAGAACGATAAGAAATGAGCACATTACAAACACATCTTCAACACGTCACGCTATCTATTGTCGGTATCCGCTTGGAGGATATATGGCAGACGTATAAGATCTTAAGCAGCGAGAATGGCGTGAGAATTGTGTGTTTAGGCATTTTTCGAAGGGAAGCTGTACATGCTGGATACCCTTTTTGTGACGCATCTGAGGGAGACCTTTATGCGCAGAGGATGTGGTGTTTGGCGGTTTTCTTTGGGCAGTCTGACATTTTCAAGCATCTAAGCATTGAAGGCGGTTATGTGATAAATGTCCCAGCCTGAAATAACGATGTTCTAGCCAATAGTACTGCAGAATGATATGCATCGAAAGGCATAAATATGTTTGGCGGGTTGAACTTTAGTTGATGGAGCTGGTCTTCATTGGGTGGCAAGCGAGCTCGGGAGGTGCCGCCTTCACGTGCTTCGCTCGGTCACGAAGCGCCGGTAGAGATCCTTCTCCAATCGCGTTCCGGAAGTTGAGGAGAAACGTGGCGTGCTGGGTTGTTCGCGCAGAAGGAGGCTCGCGATGGAGTGTTGGACACTGCGGCCCGAGATCGAGGAGCTGCCGGTACCTGAGACATCGTCACGGTTCTGGTAGACAAGGATCCACCACACAATGAACTAGAATAGGAGCTGCACCGTCGAGCTGCAGCCCATTCTCGCAGAAGGACCCACTCGACTGGCTCCAACACTGTCGGGCATTCCGTGAGGAGAACAGAGCTAGCGGGAGCAAATAAGACCACATTGCATCGCAGACCTGAGAGTTGTAGATTAATTGATCGGCATCGAGCTGTGAAACCAACTGTGGAGCTAGGACTTAGCCGGCCAGGCTGACTGACCATTTCAGTCTCACTCGAGTCAGCTCCTCTCGATTCGCACCTGCAAGACTTTCAGGTCCTGTCGACGACATTGCTACGGCTTCACTTTTCATCATCGATCATGTCAAAGTGATTGAGCTGTTCGCGCGACAACCGGGCGCTGCAACATCTACAACATCTGTTCCGCCGCATCGGAACCGGCCAAGAAGCCTCACCACCGCATGCTCACCACTCGCATTGTGAGCTTCACAAACCCGGTGACGGTGGCATCTGCGGGTTAGATTGCTTCCCGTCGCTACCTTTGTCTCGCTCTAAGATCACGATCCTTTCCCTCGTTTACCCTGCCTCATCCACCCACCTCCCGCTGCTGCTGGCATCGAAGCTCGAGTCGCACAACAGGTAATATCGGCAGATTGCACTGGCATCTACGCAAAGCAGCGTGGTACGGGTCGCGCATCATGTCACGCCGTACCGACGGGCCTGACCTTGCGTCGCCCAAAGCGCAACGCAGCATGAGCATGAGCAGTGACCGACCCAGCCTCTCCGGTATCTCCGCCATGCATGCTGGAGTCCACCCAGCGCCGGCCTATGTTGCAGCCTCGGTGGCGTCGCAAATGGTCACCGATCATCACATTAGCGAAGGCGAGGAAATAGACGGAGTTGATGATGGCGCCCTGTTTTCCGAAGGCGCTCTGGCTTTGCTCAATGCTTTTCTCGACAATCTCCTGTACAGCTTCCTGGCCAGCGCCAAATCGACTTCCCTGGTCGACCTTCGGCCTGCCATCGCCGATACCCTGAAGACGAGACTTGCTCGCGATGCAATGGCGAGTGCCGATGAAGACCTCGCTGACCTCGTTACCGGCAACGAAGATGATGAAGATGTGTCCCCGAATGGCGCCGACGCCAATGGTAAGTGGGATCTGGAAATGGTATGGAGGAGGACCCGTTTGCGAGTCATGGTTTACATCAGATTGGGAGAAGTAGAAGACGAAGACGAAGAGCGATATCTCGAAGAGGATGAATACTTCAGTTCCGACAGTCGTCGTTTCTCTCGGAGTAATGGACTTATCTCCTGGGTTGCCGCAATATTTTTGACATTCGTCATTGAATACATGGCCGAGCAAACTATCATCTGTGGAGGCAAGGCTGCTTACGCAAGAGCTTTGAAGCGCAGAGCGTCTGATGCCCGTAGCGCTGCAGAGACCGACTATACACCCACCAGGATCATTGTTGAAGAAGGCGACATGGAGAAGATTGCCTTGGACTCGACTCTCAGCCGTCTCTGGCGCACCTGGCGGCGGCGCTTGAGACAGCCCTCTTCCGCGGCATCAACACCTGCACCATCTCGAATAGGCACACGTTCGGGTTCCGTCACTTCTCCTAAGAGGAGAAACCTCAGCTTTGATGGCGCTGATGGTGGATTCTCTGAAGGCGATGATTTTCGGACGCCTTCCTCCGCTCCCGACACAGAGTTTTCTAAGGGTTCCCAGGCTTATGAGGCCCCGGAAAATATTCCTTTGCCGATGGGACAACGTGATGTCGACGAGATTGAAGTGCCAGGATTGGCAAGGACATTTGAAGATGATTCGGAGGAAGAAGACGACGGCGCGCCACCTCGACGTGCAAGTTTCGTCACCCTTATGAGGAGCAAAGACGATAGCGTTGCTGTCCAGGACGACGAGATGGATGAAAGGCCGATCCTCCGACGTGCTCGTTCCAGATCATTGCCCGTGCCTGGGGCTTTTACGAATGACGGTCTTAGAGAGCAATTTCTCGACAGCGCCGCGGCCTCATATGCCAAAACGCACGCGGAGAAGACGAATGAGAGCCCTGATACAAAAGATGTTGAGGAGAAGAGCGAGCCACAAACCAAGAGGAAAAGTCTGTTGGCTACAGGAGCATCAATGGCTGCGGCTGGTGCTGCTGCTGCATACGCTCATGTGATGGGTACCCGCAAACAGGACGAGCCTCCGACACCGATCTCGCCATCCTCGGATGGTGGTAGGAGCTTTCAAGTTCGCGAAGCGCATTCAAAGGAAATCGACGACGTTCTTGATGCACAAGTCCTCGATTCGAAACGAGTTTCTGTCATTCGTCCAACGGATGCACCGGAGATCGTTCGCCACGAGTCTGGTAGCTCCTACAGCACGAGCAGATCTTATTCGCTGAGCTCAAAAGTCCAAGAAGCTGTAACTGGAAGGGAAGGAGAGTCTCAAAAAGAAAAGCCGGGTAACGTATCCCCTCTTCAGGAAAGGGGAAAACCATGGCCAGGCGCAAGTGTTCCAAAGAGATCGGTGTCGCCTCCTTCCCCAATGGAAGACAGGTCGCGCCGCATTCCAACAAAGCAACGCGGAAGCCCCGATGCCGACGATGACGCAAGGAAACTGGAACGTATCGCAAAGGCCACTGCGACGCCTGCTGCCGTCAGTGCCGTCGCTGGTGCGGGTGCTGCTGCGTTGGCCGCCAGAAGACATCCCAACGCAGTTTCCAAAGCCAATGCTCAGCCTTGGGATGAACCTTCGGCCGAGCAATTTTTTGCCGCAGCTTCTTTACAAGGACCAAGCGGAGACAGATCATCTTCGTATACTGACAAGTCCACCGAAAATGTGAACCGACAACGAGCTGGTAATGATTACGACGTCCCGGCAGCAACTCTGGCAAAGGAGAAACTTCGGAAACCTCTACCCTCGGATTCGCGAGCACTTGCACCGGCAAAGTCTTCAGACCGAGGCAATTCAAGCGAGAGCGTTGCAAGCTCGAAGAGCAATCTCAAAGGTGAAGCCCTTACAGTAGAGACTAAGGACAAATCCCCTTCTGCATCTCCCGCAGAGTGGTCGAGCCGGGGCTCTCCTACCACACGAAGGACCACCAGGGGTTCAAAGTCAAGCATTGATTCGCTCGGTGACCAGCATGCCCAAGTAACTCCCATCTCTACTTCAAGTGCTCGCAGACGCGATTTTGATTCGCTTGTTAAAGGCGAGGAAACGATGAAGTACACACTGACTCCGCAGGGCATGCGCGACCTGGACGTAAGTGAATCAACTATCCTTTCCTTCGCTTCTCGGTCTGAATACTATACTTATTCTGGATAACAGAAACAATCCCCAGCTGTGGCATTAAAAGAAGTTGAGCGGCCTCGTGCTTCCTCCAAAGCTACCAAGCAGTCACAAGAACAGCCTCGTCCGATTGAAGTAGTCTCGCCGGCACAACACACGCAGGACCGCAATTTTCCAGCACGATCAAGTTCTGTCGTAAACAAGACATCCTCAAATAAGACCTACGACGCTAGCCAGACCAGTAGCCGACCATCCACGGCCAAAAGTGGCGCAAGGCCACCTCAAAAGAATTACTTGGGTACGAGGCAAGGACTCGTAGCTCGAGAGCCACAAGTTCAGACTGTTTCCACCAAAGATCTTGCCGATTTCTTCCAAACCACCGCTCCAGCCAAAGAGCCCGATCCCGTGATGCCCCTTTCACTCAACCGCTCGCAGTCACAGCCAAATACAGCAGGACGCAAGCAGTCCGAATCTTCTGCTAGTAGCAAGCCAGGCAGAAGAAACAGCTTCAACAAATCCCCGAGTCGTGGCTCCGTGACGAGTCCAAAATCTGGCGTGCCACCACTGCCAACAACAACTATGAAGAAGTCCAATCTTCAGGCGCGTGACGCTGTGACACCGGCGTCTGGAAGCAGTGATCTTATTGATTTTATCCGCCAGGGACCACCGCCGGGAATGAATGGTAAGAATCGCTTCTAACTCCCCGCCCTTATCTCTATTGTCAAGTTTGGTTTTCTCCCTAAATACTTTAGTGCACGCAGATCATCTGACGATTGCATCGCTGACGATCCGGGTGTTACAGTCAATCAATCCCAACCTTTCAATCCTCGGAATCCCACTCGTGACTCATCTACTGGAGGAACAATATCAGCCCGCACCTCTGCTAACTCCCGGACTGCTCTGATTGCTCAGCCCAACGGCAGCTCATCTCCGTCTAGTTCCGTCACCCAATTAAACAAGCAGTCCCTGGCTCCCCCCGGTGCGAGCTCCAATCTTGGCTCTGGTGCTCCAGACCTGGGAAAAAAGCGATATCGCAACAAAGACCCTTATGCCATTGACTTTGACGATGAAGACGACGATCTTTTGACAGCACTGCCGCACGCAGGCAAACCCAAACGTCAAGAGGAGAGCTTGATAGATTTCCTGAATAGCGTCGAGCCGCCTTCTCTCAATGGCCCCAAGCCCCTTCTCAACGGCTCCCAGTCCAGCGCCAGCAAAGGCAAACCCGAGCAACCCAACACACTCAAGAAAGCCGAACCTGCGTCGAGATCCAGACCCCAGCCGGCCGGTACTGAATCCCGGCGCACTCCCAGCGCTCCCACTAGCCCCACTCCCCCATCCAGTCGCCCTAACCGCGACGGCCTCCTCAGCACCACCACCCGCCGCGCCTCCCCCGGCAGCCCAGACCCCACCCTCAACCCACTCTCAATGAACTCAATAACCCCGCCCGCCACCCGCCCGACCTCCGTTTCCAAC
>JAGFVP010000107.1:0-90881 GCA_021031095.1 Bathelium albidoporum
GGATTGGCGGCAGGGGCGGGGCTGATGTACGAGGGGGAGAAGGTGCATGATGATTGGGACCGGGAAAAGTATCGGGTGGAGGAGGATGTGGACCATGGGGTGCAGGACGTGGCGGACTTTCCAGACGATGCGGCGCGATGGACCGGGAGGAAGGTGAGTCGGTCTGACTTTTCCCTTTGATTACTTTGCTGTGGCTTTGGGGGTTCGTGGGATGGACCTTGCTAACGGTGGTATGCTATAGGTTCAAGAAGTGGAAGATATCCCTCAGGATATTGAACAGGGCTGGGATCATGCTGAGGACCGCGTCGAACAAGGCTTTGACAATACGGTTCAGGGGATCGAAGACATCCCTGAGGATGTCGCTGGCTTTGTGGGTGAAGGAGTCGGAGATGCAGAGCGGTTCGGTGATAATATTGACAACGCCTACGACCAGGGCAAAGCTGAAGGCCGCGATGATGCCTGGTGAGATTGCAAGGTCGCTTTGCCAAGCATAGGCGTAGCTTTATCTCTCATAATGATTGTACGCTGTGATGATCAACGGAAACGGGACAGGGATATTCAAATTAACAAGCAAATGTAGGGTTAGAGATACTCTTCGCTTACTACTTCCAAGTCTATTCAAAGCCTGTCAGGAACACGGATGGGGAACACAGTGTAAGATTCTCGCCCTGCTATTGTTAAAAGTGCAAATGTACAAATCTGCCCGTGAGGGTAGTACGTCTACTCCCACTGGTTGGACCCGATTTGACCTAGTTTTGATCTGGATGGTAGGGTTGTAAAAAGGGATACTGTCGCCGCATACCAACGGTCGTACGTAAGCGGGACGATAAAGCATGCAAAAGATGTCTCCAACCAAATTGAAATATGATATTTGAAAAGGGGTATAAAGCGCCTAACGCCAGTTTATGCTTCTTCGTCTATAGCTCTTCGTACGTGCTCCCCAAAAATGCCGTCACTGGGAGTCCTGACTTCTGACTTCGTCTTCGCCCTCGTCCCTTTCCACAAAACACCCCGGGTCCACCGGCTCAACAGCGTTGGCTCTATTTGCCTCAAGCCACTGCCTCACCTTCGCCTTATTCACCACCAAGCCCGCCGCTGCCTTTTTTTCTGAATCCAAAACCTGCATCTCCTTCAGCGCCATGACAATATCTTCTGGCTGCACATAGGTCTCTTCGCTGACGGCACGGACGGTCATAGATTTCTTCGAAGGGACGGTGAGGAGGTAGCGGGATATGGCGCCGGACCAGTATAGAATATAACCCTTCAGGCCCATTTCGGAGAGAGCTATATGGGTAACTTGTCAGCGGCCTCACTTTTTGTTGCTCTCAGGTGCCAGATAGGTGGTGCAGGGAAATTCAAGACGCACGCTTTTCCGGTCCGCCAAGCCTGCCTTCACGCCTGCTGAGCTCATAGCTAGCGCCCATCAGAAGTTGTCCTAGGCCGCGTCGCTGCCATGGCGGGAAGATGATGATACAAGCGAGGTTATTGTTGTCCCAGCTTAGCTTTTCTTTGCTGAAGAAGCCGACGACTTGCTGCTCTCGCGTGTCCGGATCAGTGTGAATGAGGAGGTAGTAAAGAAAGGTCGTGACATCGTAAAAGACGGATTTGGTTTCGAGGAAGAGCTTGGCGAAGAGGGAAAGGTTTTGGGTATACAGCTACTCCACGAAATTAATACCACACCGTATGCATTATTGAGTGAAGATATGTTATCTGCATACCTTGTATTCTTCACCATCTACTTCATGGATTGAGTAGGCATCCTTGGAGTAGATCAAATCTCCAGGTGGCGTGGCATTTCTAGTTTTGCAGACTTTCTTGCTTTCACGTCTTAGCCCACTGTGCAATTGTAACCCTTGAATTCATTGAAGAGATATGCTTACTGTGTGCGCCAGCCACGGCATCAACTCCTTCGAGTACTTGAAGCAATGCTGGCAAACATACAGTCGCTCTGTCCGTCTTCCGACTAAATCTTCCGGATAAAACGAGGGATACCATGGTTTGATGAGCAATTTGCCGAGAACGACATTGAGGACATTGGGCTCCAAGGCCGGCTTTTTGGGAGATCCATTTTTCTTGTTCTCTGGACTTCGAAGAAGAACGGGCACGTTAGGAGGAGAGCCAATGGCGGTTGCAGCCATGGTGATGTGGAGTATCGTGGTTCAGGGGTCAAAGTTGTGGAACTAATTGCAAACCAGGTCTGATAAGGTGAATCGTAATTTTAATATTGAAACGAAGGTTGAGCTACGCATATTCACTAAAGTTGAGCCTGCATTTCAAGCTTCGGAATGTCACGTATGTAAAGCTGTCTGCAATTCCACGCGCAAGCTTGTGTAATGGTCAAGCGCCAGCCCACTCATCCTATCCATAGCAATAACTACTGCGCTGCGTGCAGCTATATAGAAGCAATTTGCAATCAGACCTGCCATTTTTAGATGTACCAGCCAGACTTTTAAGCAAGAAAGTGAGCCATGTTCCCTAGCTTTCCGAAAGATGCTGCCTCCATAATTGTCGGTCACCAGGTTGTCTGGACCTTTGGATAGTCCTTCTGACTGATTCCCAAATCGTCGAAGATTGTCTCATCACCTCTGAGGTGCTCAACACGAAGCTCATCCTCATGTTCCAGCTGTTCCATCTCCTCCTCGGGGTCCTTCTTTCCATGCTTTTCATCCTTGGTCGATGGTTCGAGCGCCTTGCTCACATCTTCCTGACCTTCACCAATGAGCAAAAACTGTGCATTAGCATAGTCGAGATGCTTCGGCGCTGGTGGCATCCAACGCAAACCGCGAAACTCTTCCATGATCTCCTGTGAATATTCGGCCGCTTGGGGAAGGCTGGCATTGGCAGGTCCACCAGCCTCGGGATTCTTAAGTGACACAACGAAGCTCCCCTTTGTTCGGATTCCCATCTCCTCTTGAACCTCGCCAATCTCCGACGGGATGGTAAGTAGATATGCTAGATGCGACTCACGACCCGTCGTGGTGATTGCGTAGACACCCTCACCCACCGGGGTGACCGGGGGAGTCTGCCGCGTGCCTGCCGTCTTTGTAGAATAGTCTGAGCCCTGCATGAAATTTTCCTTCAGGTCTTGGATGGTTGCATTGGCTTTTTCAACAAAAGTCATAAACCGGTCTCGCCCGCTCTTGGGAAGCACCTTCTTTGGCAAAGCACAGAGCCGATTGTTCTTCAAGTCCTCGATCGTGCCGTCGCCAAGCTTTGCATCTATCGGGAGTGGCCGCAGCACAAAGTAGCTTCGGGCGAGGTCTTGAACGCTCTCCGGCTCGTCAACGCCAACACGGCCGCGCGTAAAGAAGTAAATGATACCCTTTTCCAAGATAGTCGAGGGCATAGTCTTCTCGCGCTGACTGGAGTGCTCGATGGCACCATTGGCATCGGGTACAGGATCGGCTACAGGCTTGCTTTGGCCACTAGCTTTGGTATGATCATTGTGGTCCCCGTTCTTAGACTTCTCGGTCTTCTCATTTTCAGCAGGCTTTTCATCTGAGGTGTGGTTAGTTAATTAGTTCATCAAATGATAAGTTTCTAGGGAATAATTGCCTTTTAACTCTTCGTCCTGTTCATCCTTGCCTTCACGTTCGGGTTCCTCCACCTTCTCTTGATCACGCTCTGAAGTCTCCTCTACATCGTTTCCGGGCATTGTCTCATCCAGAGTCTTCTGTCGCTTCTTGCCACGCTTGGAAGAAGGTGAGGTATTAGTGTCCGCCTCACGCTTACTTCCAGCGTTTCCATTCGAAGAAATTTCCTTGCCCTGAGAGGAGTTCGGGCTCGAGCTGTTGGCTGCAGCACGTGCTGAGGAGCGAGTACCGGGCATTTTAAGCACGTTGCAATCCTTCGGATGGCTGAGATGACGAATTGATCAATGGGTGAGATCAGATGGCGTGTTTGTGCTGATGAAGAGAAGTTGTAAGTGCCTCTAGAAGTGAAGATGGAGGATCGATTGAGTTGATACGGCGTGCAAATTGCAATGCCAAACTGGCAGAGATGTCACGTGCAAGCGAAACGAAGTACAGTGGACTGGCTTTTTGTATCCTCGATGGAGTGAAGGTGTAGAACAGGAGCTTCAGAGATGCGCAAGAGGTCGCGTTGAGCACCGCGTGAACTTCGCGTAATTCGCCGCAAGCCATGACGTCAGTGTCATCCAGCTAACACCAGCACCAGCTAGCTTTGCAGCGGTATCTGAGTTCGTCGTTCCATCTGACATGGCCAACTAGACGCGCGGAAGATGTAAGCTTCTTAGGGTCTTCTGAACTTCAGGGCAGCATCCGATTGCATGAATGAAGCGATACCTTCAGCGAGACCTTCTGGATTCGGCTTGTCTGCGCAGACTTCTGGCTGGAACCCAAACTCTCGGATCAAAAAGTCTCGTGTGGTTGGACCAATGGTTGCTATCGCCGGTCGATCGCTCTCGACTATGTTGTCTTTCATCTTGCCTGAGGCCTTGTCAAGCGTTCCAAGACATTCGAGCATGGCTCTACATCCAGTGGGTGAGAAGACGACCACCCATGTTTGTAGGAAACGCTGGCACTTTTTCCACGTTTTCAGGAAATCAGATCTGAAGGTGCTCATTTCGGCGCTTTCATAAACCACTAGTTCATGCACCGGAATTCTGTCCGAGGATTTGAGCGAAACAGCTTCCAGAGTCTTTGGTATGATGTCTCGTCTTTGCTCTCCAACCAGAAACAAGAGCGGTAAATTTGTTCCGTTTTTACGCATCGCACATTTCATGTTCTTGTTGTAATGCTCCAATATGAAATTCGCTAGGGCTTCCCCGTTCCCCGAATGTTCTCCAAGAATTGAGCATGAAAGTCCCAAGGCTGTCAACGCACGAGCTGTAGCAGGGCCGACCACATACAGCGGCAGACTGTCCGGAAGTAGATCCAGTGGGAGTGACAGCTTTCTCAGCTGTTCAATCACGCGTGCGAAAGCCTCGACTGCGCGTTGAGACGTGAAGATGATTCCACCATATCGTGATGCAGAGCCCTCGTCGCTTTGATGCAGACCAACGAGCCCAAAAGCCCGAGATTGAACCAGTTCTGAGAGGTAGCTCAGTGCTTCATCTTTTAGGCGATGTTCGAGGACGGGGACAAACTCCGGATAGTAAGGCTCATTGGTCAGATTGGAAAAGTATTCTTGATATCCGTCAGTTGGACTAGATTTTGTCTTCAAAAGTAGCACCGGTACGGCTCGAGGGTTTGCACTATCCAGTGCTCGAGTATCTCCAGACATCGTCTCTGTTTGTGCTAGACGAGGATGAGAAATGGAAGGATGCGCTGCTTGGCGAGCCCCACCAGAAGCGCACACGACCACCAAAACAACCCCTCTTTCCTTTACTCGCACGCCTATTGCGTCCTCAACTGGGATCAAGCAAAGCCGTCAAAATGGCTGAAGAGGCTCAAGTTGGTAAGATGTTCAGTTGTCGAATTTCCTACCCATTGGCCCAGCAGAACCGAGACCTGTACAACGCGAACTGATACAAGACACAGACTACAGCCTGAACAACCCCGACACTCTTACTAAATACAAATCTGCCGCACAAATATCTCAGAAAGTCCTAGAAGCGGTATCAGGTAAGACAGCCGCGGATGCGGTCGGCCGCAAAGCGGAAATGTTGCTCCTTGGCGACATGGACTCGACACCTTTGCTAACGCTGACTAGGATGGTGCGTTGAGGGCGCCAAAATTGTTGACCTTTGCGCACGCGGAGATAAGCTTCTGGAGGAAGAAATTGCGAAAGTCTACAAGGGCAAGAAAATATCAAAAGGCATCTCACACCCAACCACGGTTTCGCCGGACTCGTACATTACGCCATACACGCCACTTGTCTCGGACCCAGAAGAGGCGGAAACAAAATTAAAGCCCGGAGAGTTCGTCAAGATCCAATTGGGCGCGCAGATTGACGGATTCGGGGCAATAGTTTGCGACACGCTGGTCATTCCATCCAAGCAAAATGAAGGCAACAAGATACCTAGCCGGCAAGCGGATCTCCTGCTCGCCACTCACTGGGCAAATGAGCTCCTACTACGCATGATGCTTCCTCCAGGCCTACTAGCAACTGGTACTGACGAAGAGAAGAAGAAGGCTGCAGCATCGCAAAAGCAGTATACTCAAGCCAAAATCAATTCTCTACTGGAGAAGGTTGCCAAGAGCTACGATTGTAGCGTTGTAGAGAGTACCACCTGCTGGGTTTTCGAGCGAAACGAGATCGAAGGCAAGAAGAAGATCATCCTTTCCCCTGGAGAAGGCGTTAAGGGTGAGGGATTGCCAGAGATTGGTGATGTGTGGGGTGTCGAAATGGGCCTCAGCCTTGGCACAGGCAAAGTCAAGACGCTTCCTAATCGACCAACATTACATCGGCGTACGACGACGACCTATGGATTGAAGCGCCCAAGCTCAAGAGCCACGCTCTCGGAGATTGTAAAGAAATTTGGCCAATTTCCGTTCAGCTTACGGCAATTGGACGATGAACGCGCTGCGAAAGTCGGAGTCGTCGAGTGCGTTCGTGGTAATGTCTTGAGGCAATATGAAGTCATTGCCGACAAAGACAATGAGCCAGTAGCAAGATTATTCACAACAGTTGGTAAGTTCGCATATTTCATTTCTGATCCTTTTCCCATTATGTTTGCTATCCCTGCACAGTCGGGTCCAACTTGCTATTGATGGCGTAGCGGCTAGCTTGTCGCACTGTTAAGGAAAGAGCTAAATGGGTTTCTTTTAAAGCAATCACCAAGAACGGCCTGACGCGTCTGAGCGCGCCCCCTGAGCCAGATTTGTCCAGGTTCAAAACAGACAAGAAGATTGTAGACGAGGAGATCTTGGCGATTCTTGAGCAACCATTGGCCAAAAATACAGGATCGAAAACCAAGAACAAGAAGAAAAAGAAGAAACCTGCCAAGAAAGCAGACGATGATGATGAAGATGACGACGACGACGAAAGTGACGAAGAGTGATCGAGAAGCAGAACGACAGGGCGACAATAAGTCGCGAGGTTTTTGATATTATTACGAGTGCGGCGCAGCGGTATTCATTCTCGCAGTCTGAACTTGCAGACTCCTTGGGAATCGATGCCTGACCTGCCACGCACAGGAGCAGTCATTGTCAAAAAGTGGGTCGCAAGCGCTTTAGGCAGCAGCACCGATATTACGATTCATGACAGCTGCCAGAGCTCTCTGCAACAGACCAATGGAAACGGGGATTGACGTTCGCTTGCTTGGTACGCTTTGTGAGATAGACAATAGCTGCGTCAGGACACAATACGACACACGCCGCAATCACACGGCAACTCACTTTTCCCTCCAAACTGGTGCAAGTGAAACTTCCTATATCACAGTAGACCCCGCAATCGCGCATCAATAGACGCTTGATGCTCGTCATTGTTGGCAAGACGTGACACAGTAGTATTTAAAGGCGAGCCACCCTCAAGCTGCTCTTGAACTCTTCCACTTCCTTGCCTGAGAGTCTACTGTGTCAAAATTTAGAGAGCTCTTCTGATTCTCAGGAAACTCTTTGCTTCCAAAATCTGCTTTGCTAACAAGCACTTGTCTACCTGCTGCAATTTGACGAGACCACCCAGCCTTCGCGTCCGCGCGGGCTTCTGCCACTCCGCGAACTTTCACGAGAACACACCTCAGTACTTTGAGAGCTTCCACAATCCCACCTTTTCTTCTCTTCACCCTAATAATCTCGCTCAATCAGAGGTAAGTGCATGCCAGATGCCTTCAGACCGTTGCCCTGAACTTACACCGCCTAGTCGTCACGCATTCTCCCGCAAAAGTGACCGCCATGCCTTCGGCAGCGGCTTCACGTCCTGCCACGCGCAAATCGTCGCGCACCGCCAGTCCCGCAGTCCGCCCTTCCGTTGATGCAACCCCCTCATTCCAGGGAATTCAGAAAGAGCAAGCAACCAAAAAGCCTGGCAAATTTGTTGAGCCCCCTTTGCTTCCGCCGCAGCCATCGTACGTCGATGACCGTGTGCCCCAACAAGCCGTTACCAGTCAAATGCAGCCTCTTGGCGCACGTCCGTCGAAGAAAAGCAAGGTAAAGGCTACCCTACCTGGACCATCAGGCCTTAGCCAGTCCGTGAGCGCCCTCGCGGCAGTAGAAGAAGAAACACCTGATACAACACCGCCTGTGGAAACCACTCGCCCCGAATCGCGCAAATCGGAGCGCGGCGCCACCAAACGAGCCTTTGAAGAGGTCGAAGATGACGACGATAGCACTGAAGATGACGAGGAAGAAGAAGAGAATGTTCCTCAGACACAGCAAGGAGGACCGTCGCATGTAACTCGGTCTGTTGCTGCCCTTCAGGGCATTCTCCAGCGCGTCCCACTAGACGGCCGCTCCGTAGAAAGCCGACGCGCACTTAGCAATATCATTGATAAATGCGTCGCGACAGCACATGAAGCCGGTCTCCCAGCCATTGCTATGGCCATGCAACAATTGTTTGAGATTAGCGCACACGACTCGGATTACCATAAATGCCTTTGCAACATCATGTCTCAGAAGCCTACTCCTGAGGACGGCTGGAATCTTCAGACTGCAATCAGTTTCGCAAAGAAGCAGCTGCGCAAGCAGGAGAAGCAAGCTAACAAGAAGCGTCGTATTGGTGATGATGCTAACGCTAATGATTCCTCAACCCACATCCCTCCTCAAACAGGAAAGACCTCCCCAGTGAAGGCGAACAAAGGATCACAATTCGTCGAAGCGAACAAATTTGGTACTCATACAGCGTCCGCCGAGGCAAGCTCCGCTTCTAACATCGCCCATGCTAACGGTGACGCCACCATCATGAAAGCTGGTGTTTCAGTGCCCCAAAAACAAGGAGAGCGCTCCGGAAGCTCTCCCCTCTCATCCACCCACTCCGACAATGCCGACATCGCAGAGGTTACGTCTGGATTAGGTTCCGCTCCATCCACACGTCCTATTGCACAACCCAAATCACGCAAAAACGCGGCGCCTTCCAAGCAGAAGGCCACCACCGCCAAAAACAAGAACAAAAAAGCCGTCACGAAATCACACAAGCGTAAGCAGGACGTATTCGATATGCGTTATGAAAGCGATGGATTCGAAAGTGAGCGTGAAGCCAAAAAGGCCAAGCTTTTACAAAAATTTGACGACGACTTTCCGGAGAGCCACGTCCGCGAATCAGTCTACGAAGGTAAACTCAGTACCGACCAAGAACCCGGAGAGGGTCCGTCTCATATCCCTTTCTTGAGCGAGCGTCCTAATCAACATCCTATCACGAATAAAGTGCAGCTTCAGCCAGGAAAACGAAGCTCTCGCCAAGTTACACCTACTACCACGAGTCGCACTGCCCGCGTTTCTAAAGCCGCGCGAGTTAAGATCTCGTAAGTATTGCTTCTCTTTGTCGACGTGTTCCTCCATCTTTGCACTACAAGTTCGAAAGGCTATGTGAGCTTGAGGTTGCGATGGTGTTGCTGTGGGACGGTGGACGCCCTGCCACACACCCCAAAGACTTGAGTCTTCAGCAATTTCTCCAAGGAACTCTTAACTGTCATTAAGCACGATTCAAAACATGGATGCACATGCTAACTTGAACTGTTTCTCAAGGCCGGAAAAGAAAAAGTCGGGTGGTCCGGCAGGGATGGGTCGTGTGGTGGGTGGCGGACGTGAGAGCCCGCTCGGGAAGGACGAGCGTGACGAGACAGTGAGCCAGACCCTTTCCAAATCCCGCGCCAACTTTCCTCCTTTCTTCTGCCTCCCATTTTCCATTCAATATCGCAATGCTACCAACGCCACAACATTCTCCTTCATCATCTTCATCTCCACTGACTGTTTTTTCGTGCCTATCCGGCGAGCTAACTGCTGTTCAGTCATCTCAGAACGATGATGAGTGCGATGTCTGCGGTGGTAACGGATATTTGCTCTGTTGTGATGGGTGTTATCGCGCCTTTCACTTTTCCTGTTTGCAGCCACCCAGGCAAGAAAATGATCCAATGTTCGACGAACCGTGGTATTGCTGCAAGTGTGATGCATCGCAGGACGCCTCGGCCGCCCCGTCACGTGGACTCTTCTCCGAGTTGCTGCAGTTGAACGAAGTGGAGAATGGCAAGATGTTTGCTCTGCCCCATGGAATCATTGATCATTTCGAAGGCGTTACCGTCGGTGCACATGGAGAATATAAAGACATTGTGAAGCGCAAACGGCTCGAGTAAGTCATACCCTGCTCACTACCGCGGACGGATTACTAACCTTCACCAGGAGGAGCCGCACTGGATATGACGTGGGGCCGGACTATCACAAGTTGAGGGATAAAGACGGCAACCTCATCAGTTGTTGGCAGTGCCACTTGAGTTCTCTTGATGGCCGACCAATCATCCCTTGCGACAAGGCCGGTTGTGGCTTGTATTGGCATCTGGACTGTCTTGATCCTCCGCTTGCCCACCCGCCTGCTGGTCAGGATAATGTTGAATGGCATTGCCCCGTTCACGTCGAACATGACCTTGGTGCCGTGCCTGTGGCGAAGTTAGTCGACGAGGGGGCGGGTTCCCGGACTATCCGCCGCCGAAGGCCCAAAAATCCTACGATCGTCGACACTCATCTCCGTCGCGGATTTGCTAACAATGGCCAAATCGAAGTCGATATGGACGACTTGTCCGATGAAGAAGAAGAGTTTTATACGCAGCCAGGCACCAATGGTAGAATCCATCGTCTCCCTGCAAAAGGAATTATTCTTGATTTCATTTCCAAAGTCAAATCGTAAGTCTAACAACAGCGAGAGCTTGCAGTTCGGCTTGACGACTGTATCACTTACATGTCTTTTAGGACTTGGCCTGAAAACGCAAAATACATCGGTAGAGATGCGCTGCCGCCTTCTATCAAGCCTTGGCCGAAGCGAACCGGGACCTTGCCCAGCGAAAAGGCAGCTGCTCCATATTCCGCTCCATATTCCGCTCCTCCTGCTACCTCGTCGGCTGCTGGACCGTCTCGGCCACCTCCAGCTCGTAATACGCGCAATTCTCCTGACACCATTTCTTACCATGACTCCTCTCCTGACCCAGAGGCTCCTGAGCTTCCGCAGACCCAGTCGGCACCAGAGGCACGCAGCTTTTCCTATGAGGAGGGTCAGGCTGCGCTGGCCTTGGCTCTGATGTCTGGCCAAACCGCTGGACCCGTTGGTCAGGCTGACAACCTTGCTCCTCTCACTGCGGCCCTCATTGTAAGTTTCCTTTTCTTTCCCATTTTCCGACCGAGGCAATCCTCAATACTAATCAGGTATCCATTCTAGGCCGGCCAACCGTCCCTCACAGAGGGAGAAAAGAAGAAGCTCCGCATTTTGCGCGAGCTCATCGACAAGGCCCTCTCGGCGGATGACACCGCCGAGTAGGCCTCATGTTCCCTCATCTCTTTTTTTCTGTTCTTTCTATTATGCACCTATGCAGAGCATCAGATTTCATTGGGGGGCGCCCCGATTATGGCGCCCCCAATAGCTCCAGAACAAATTATATACACTTGTACGATTAGCTATGATGGTTCAAATACCCTGGGTTGCGATGCGCGGATGGCTCTACCCGCGCGACTTTCTGATACATACTGTGGTCTGTAGGATGTATAGCATACTTATCATAAATCTATCGGGCCAAAGTGATTCGCGCGTGTTCGATGTTGTTTGAGGAGATGACCATGAGTCGTGGCAATGTGTGTGCCTTGAGGATTTGCCTGGTCGAGTGGCGACGGCCGTGGACTGCCCTAGCCCTCATGCTATTAAGCTTCTGGGCCTACGATTAGCCTCATGCCCGGCAATGGTGATCATCCGCTCTGATAACATCGGATAAGTGCCGTAGGTCTTATCCGCGAATATGAGGCTGAAGCAGTGCCCTCGCTAGTTTCAGGACGCGAAGCGTTCGATTGCATTCCTCCCAATTATTCTTATCACCACCGGTTCCTTTTAGCACAGACTCGCAATAGGTTGCTTTTTCGGTACCTTCCCTTAGCTGCCGATTATCTCAGAAATCGCCTTGACTGACTAAGGGGAACGTTGCTACATGATGCTATAGCTCGTGCCTGACTCATGGCCTTAAGACCAAAGCACAGAGACCATTTTCCCTTTCCAAGCGCAATGTCTCATTCAGGAAAAGGCCTGGATGGTGGCAAGGTGGTCACTCAATCAACCCACTGCCTTGTCTTCTTGCCGACACTCAGCTTTCTCATCTCATGATTGCTCTGCCGTCCCTCCCTCTCTTTTCCGCTGCCCTCCGTATGCAGCAACCCCCGTTCGCATCTTCAACTGACTCGGCTAATGCCCCCAGCCATGTTACGAAGTCTTTCCCAGCGTGTCTTACTACACTACTGTAAGTACCCAGGTCCAACCCTCACCAAACCCTTGCCCAGGCACGCAAGTAAGCCGGCCCCACGTGAGCGAGCCAGACAGGGGAACCTCGAGCGACGTCACAGCGAGCCCGCTTTCGGACGCAAAAGTCGAACCATTTCTGTCGCGCCCAGCAAAGGGTCCCTGGACAGGGTATAAATCTCCACCCTTGTTCGGCACCCAAACAAGATCAAAACGCTACAGTCCAGCAACGCAAGCAATGCCGACTCGGACGCAATATCTGTCTGCTGGCTTTTTTGAAGATGTTCTACCGGGTCCGCCGACCTGCCGGTGCTCAGCGCTTCGACGGGCAGCTGCGCTATACACCAAGGGGATCATGCACCTCTCGTACCAGTCTGTTCTTACTTGTTTTTTGTTTTGTTTTTTTTTGTTTCTTTGCTTCTTTCTTCGACGTTCACGCTGTGTCACCCACTTCCCGGAACGTGGTGTGCCATGTGGCACTTGGCCAGAAGACAGCCACGTCTGCACGTACGGTATGTAGACACACTAGGGCCCCCCCCTTCTCATTCAACGTAAGGTCAGGTAGGTCGTCTAAGTTGCCAGGATGATCCCACTGCGGCGAGCAACCCACCTAGTCTTCACACTAGTCCGAACGCGAGCGCGCGAACGGACGTGGAGTCAAGCGCGAATCCACATGCGGGAGTCCCCGCACTGATTCGGGCTCCACCCCCCCCTTCCCCCGGCCCAAGCCACGGACCCACGCCAAAACTCTGCCCTGTCCAAGGTTTGGCCGGCTTTGACCGTATCACCGCGTGTCTGAGCCTGGGGACTGTGCAGGCCCTTCCTCGTCCGTCAGCCGGGGGGAAGGTCGGGAGACGCGGGCGGGGGACTGAGAGTGCGTGGCAGGGCGCCCCTGCTGCGCATCCTCTTCTTTCCTTCCCCCTCCTCCTTTCCCCATTCGCGGCCGGGGTGTGCGTGCTGGATGGGAGGAAGGTTGGGTGGGTGGAAGACAACACGCGTATTTTCACCGCGGAACGGGGTTCCGGTTTGGCTGACCCGGCGGTGCGGAACTGCTACCTTGAGGGGGGTTGAAGATACTTCAGGCTACTGTTTCTGGTACCTATGTGTATTTGATGTCCCACGACAGCCTTTCCTGTGGGTCCCATCGAGCGCTTTGAGTTATGACTTTCCAAGTTCTCGGACGTAGCAGCGGCGTGAATGCACTCGGAAGGATGTCCACATTCGATTCTTGGGGGGGTGCTTAAATGGAATGTTGGGAAGCCAGTGCGGGTCATTGAACTAGGACGCATTTCCAGCCTCTTTTTGGCGCTTCATCACGAGTTCCAGATGGGACGGCACAAGCAAAGAGAATAGGAGTGCAAAGCTAGTTAACGCTTTGCAATCATATCGAGTGAACGCGCATGGGGATATGGGTCTATTGCTGCGAAGAGTTGTTGCACCAAATCCCTCAAATTCATATAGGCATATAAGTGGCTGCTCGACTACTAGCAAACACGAATCTTTGCGTATTTTCGATATCGAGATAAATCCGATGTCAGGGGGCGGCATGGCTTTCTCAACATCTTCAAAAAATATCCATGCCCCTGCTATGGGAAACACGGATGAAGCCAAGGTAGGGCAGATCACGATGCTGTGCAGGACCTGGGAATCTGACAGAGCCAGAAGAGCACGGGTTCGAAATTGGAGGATGAGACGGCATCTCGTATCTGCAAGTGGGAAATCGACAGATGGCAGCATAAAGTGGAGAGTCATTGCTTCGATGGGAACCATCTTATAGGCTCAACAAACAATCGTGATAAACTTCCTTCAGGGTCAAGACGGAATGGCAACCAAAAAAAAGGTTCGAAGGCAATATCGATGGCCATGAGGCGGTGAGAGCACCACATGCATCTTCTTCGGTCGTATTGAAGGGCTGGGGATCGAAGCAAGCAACTACTGTTACTGCAACAGAATGGATACCATCCACAAAGCCTTCAGGCAAGGGTGACAGCGATGAACGAGCAGTCGTCGTTGCTTTTGAATTTTGGTAGGTGTGTCACGCTGACGTACCGGTCTGTGGAGGCTCCTACATGACCTTGCGCATGACTTTCATCCGCTGGTCCAGATCCTGCCCCAGCCTAGACACAGCATGTACTAGCCGTTTACTCTTGGTTTCCCGCCAGTGTCACACCAGCGAACGTGGTTACGGAGCCTCCTTTTCGTTTTTACACCAGTCCGCGCCGGCGTCCGCGTGCCAAGTTGACCGTTCAATTCGCTTCGAACGGATAGGCGGGATGCGCCGCTCCCGCTTCAACGTCCAAAGACCTCGTTCAAACCAGGTCTCGGCCGGGCACGCAAGGAACGGGCAAAAAACCCGAGGCTGATTCGCTTTGGCGGTGCTGCTTTGACGCGTCGAGCCTTGCCTATAGCATCATGTCTCGTCCTCTTGGCCATGACATATTTCTATTTTGAAGACCAATGCTTTCCGATTGCCACCAATGGGAAGTCGCCCCATGTTCCGTACGGGCTAAGTGCGGCTCGCCCCCCGGTGCAATCGCAGAATGAAGATAGCCGAGAAGCGGTGGTGGCTGAAGCGCCCGTAGTTTGTACATCTACCGCGCTGGATCCGGCGCGGCCTGGATGCTTGCTTTTAGACCTCTTGCACCCTTCCTCCCCGGATTTTAGGTTTAGTGGTGGGCAAAGCCAATCTGCCGTCCGCGCAGAAAACAGCGCTAGCACCGCAGCAAGACGCCATGTCTTGTCGCTGCTGCATGTTGCCATTCGTCCCGGTTCTTCTGTGGGCTTCGACGCCGACCCAATTCATGCACCGCTTGCCTGAGTTCTGCAATCCTGCGAATCTGACATGGGAGCGCTGCTCTGGCATCCTCGGCGTTAACGAGCGCCGTCGAATGGAGCCTTCAGACGGGCCAGCAGCTTGCTGCAGTGACCGCCACCATTGCTGCCAGAACGGCGTGATTTTCGAGGCCGGGCCAGCAATACCAGCAACTTCGACAACGTCACTTTTGGACGCTTTGGTCTGGTGCTAAATGCAGGGGCGGCGGACCGCAGTCCATGGCGGGGCCTTTGGCAAGGACAAGGCTGCCATCGGCCTTGTTCAAACCGTCCAAGAGCCACGGTCGGCACGTCTCAGCAGCGTCGTTGTAGGTAATTTCTGAATTATGGCCCATCACTGGACACTACAGACAGCTCATGCCGGCACTTCCGGGAACATGTCTGGGGATATTTGCTCTGTAATACAAGCCAAGTCATTAAGCTTCTGATTTTACATCTGGTGGAATTCCGCACTGACAGCCAGGTCGACATGCCTCGGTGAAAATGCTGCACATTTGTACCGCCAGGAATGCATACCCAGCGAAACTTGACCCATTTTGCGCCCAGCTGCAAATGCCGCTTAGCAGCCAAGATCGTCCCGAAGATCGCCACCAAGCTGGGTCTCAACAGCATGAGAACGCCGCCCACAATAAAAAAGAAAAAAAAATGTGACGATATCCACCCATGGTATTTTGCAAAAATGGAAAACATCCAATAAAGGCAGGGGCCTCCAGCAAAAAAATTTCTAAAGATAACCACCAACAAAAGATTAGGAAAAAACATTCATGTAATCAAAAAGTCCCAGCCCATGTTGGAGATGATTGTCTCCCAGTCCCAAACGTCTTCGTCCCCAAGGTCCATCTTCTCCCATATCCGCGCCACAATCTGACGCGCGTATTTGATATTGCCAAACTCTGAATATGCCTGCAGACGGTCAAACGCCTCGGAAATTTCCGGCCGATACTCGCTCTTGTAGGCGGAACAGCCAAGCAGGAAAAGTGGCATCAGCAGGATGCTTTGCGTAGAATCATCCCCTGGAAGCAGCCGTAGGTAGACCAACCCTTCGTAAACGGCTTCATCCAATTTTCGGTCAGGCGGTTGGTCTGCCAGGATAGTGCGATGCAGGTAGATCCATGTCGTCTGACGGTAGAGCATCGAGGCTATGTAGCGAGCGGATCCTCTGGCATGGCCACATCTCCACTGCCGCAGAGCGACATCAATCTGTTGCGCATCACTGAGCAGTTCGTAATCCACGAGGGGGAGATATCCAGCGTTTCGCCTCTGCCTCACGCAGTCTCGTATCTTGCGTATCCGCGAAAGGATGCTGAAGAGGCCATCCATTACTCCCAGCAATGCGCCAGCTTCAGGCTGAATCATGAATCCTGGCAGCTGGAAGTCTTCGCTCATCAGGACATTTCTTCGCTCGTAATTCGTAATAGAGTTGGCCACATTGTGATAGTTGAAGAATTCGTGGAGAAACAGCTGAAAGTCGAGATTGCGAGACATGTGACGCGAATCCCTAATCTGCCGATGGATGATGGCTTCGGCCGAATCCATGTGACACCTGTACTGACCACGCAGGTCGCCATTGACCACTGTCTCGAGGCACAGCACAACCGTCGACGCAATGACGGGATCCTCAATGACGATGTCTGACTCGCCGGCCATGTTTGCCGCCATTGCCTCATCCGTCCGCAATTTTATGCAAGCCTGACCAAAGTGGTGAGCTTGGCGTCGCACATAGTCGTAGTTACCCGGGTGCCGCTCGATCAGGTGGGAACCGGCCAAGCAGAGCACAGAATGCATCAGCCCGGCGTGGCGCAGCGCCATTGGCAGCAAGAGCGTCCTGAACGGATTGCCCTCGTCGGTGAGAACGGTGAGCACCCGGCTGACGTTGATATTGAAGTGGTCAAGGAAAATCCGGTCGGTTTCGGTCTCGACGCCGTCAATCAGCAAAGGAAGCTCAACCGGCGGCTCGAGAGTTAGGCTTGTTCTTCGGTGCTTTCCGCTCCGCCAGTACGATTTGGGCGGGTACCCCTCGCACACAACATTGTTCTTCAAGCATTGGTTGCCTGGCGAGCAGTCAGCTTTGTCAGCACGATAAGGCTGAAGAATCGGGCTGGGAGATGCATACAAGATGGCTTAGCTTCGTCACACTTCTTCTTGCGCTTACGGCATGTGAAGCAGCCTGACTTGGAACGGCCTTTGGCAACTGTCGTGGGGGGAATCTGTGGGGCCCTGCGCGGCCGGCCCCTTCCTCGGTGCGGAGTAATTGGACTGGGTGTAATGGTCTTGTCTTCAGAAAGAGGATCCACTTTTGCTTCGGGAAGTTTGATGTCTTCAATCTCTTCAATCTTGGGGACCACATCGGGTTCTTCGTCACTGCCACCATCGCTCGAGTAGGTGGGAGGGTTGGTGAAGGAGGGAGTATTGAGCGGCGATTCGCTGGAGGAAGACGAGGAGGGTTGAGAGACGGAGCTAATGCTGAGTCGCGAGAGGCCCGGAGGAGGCAATGGCCCAAGGAGGATGTCAGAGGCCATTGCCATTTAATGAGGGCGGAGGCAAAAGTCGCAGAAGACGACCAGCGCCATAAAAGCCAAAATGGGAGGACTGGTACCCCAGTGAGGGTCTACTTTTGTAGCAAGCAGGAGGCGCGATGGTCTTCAATGCGCCCAGTCTCCCCGACGGAATGGATCGGCTCAACCACGGTCGGCGAGCGGAAAGGGCTAGAGAGTGTACTACAGCAAGCCGTACTGCGGGCTGCTAGACGTTGATTGCACGACGTGGGATTGAGGGGGAAGTTGCCGTAAGCGATGACAGGGAGCTCTCGACTATCGACGCCCGCGGTGCTGCTGCTGTCTGGTACCTGCTAGTGTCCGTCAGAAGATCCGTCCAAGGGGCGGAGAAGGAGGCCAGAGGCCATGACGAGGGCGGGTTTGCGAGCGTCGAGATATATAATCAGTGAAGCTCTCGGGGGGGTGTCCAGGAGCCCAACCGTTTGGCCAGGTGCGCCATGGTCGCTGCGATGCGTTCAGATCTAACGATTTACTTCCGCTTAGCAGGGCAGCCCCGAAAAGCATAATGCAACGGTAAAGTAGGCAAGGGATCAGCCCCTTAGCGTGAGCAGGCATGCAGACCAGGCCCCGGGCGCATGCGGACCAACCCCTCCCACACTTTCAGACCAGACCCTCCAGCAGCATTGCGCCTATCATGGCACTCTACGTGGTGTGATACTTCGTCTCTCCTATCCTCCCTCGCGCCCACCGCCGTACCTGCCCCAAACCTGCCGCCGGCGTCCCGGAGCTTTACGCCCTCAACCTATCTCTGACAACGACTGCCTGCTCTGTCGTTGAAAATGGCCCGGCCCTGCACTGCGTGAAAACGCTGCGCTAGCAGGGCCTCGAGCGGGTGGCGTTCTCGATTAGGCAGAGTGGTGCTCCGAGAGGGGCTGGTCTGCATCTGCTTTTCCACGAGGCATGGAGGGCCTGACTGCATGACGGATGGCCCATGAGCGATCCCCCATCCAGCAGCCTGTTCCGCCTGATGGCTAAATTGTCGAGAAGCGATGCTTTTCTGAACTGGAGGAGAGGATTTGCCCAGGGATCCCTCCATTGGCTCCCAACGTCAGTGGTTGAGAGATGACGCTGCAACGCCCACAATGAAACAGTATAGGCGCAATACCGACGCGCTGGATCAAACGGCCTTTGGTTTGTTTAGCTCTGCTGCGGAAGCTACATGTGGGTAGCTCTAATTCGGCGCCCGTCTGGACTTCATCGAATGAAACCGATGATAGTTTCCGGCAGGTAGTTGGCGGCCGGTGAGGACGGCCTAACAACGGTCAACTCTATCGTACGGTAGAGTGCGCTCGGCTCCAGAGCTTCGTCAGTTGCGAGGAGGTAGGGAACGAATGAAAAGGACCGAGCGTCTCTGACATATCGCTTCCGTCTTCAGAAGAATGACGATGGCCTTTTCGAGGGGAGTCTTTGCAGTGCCCTATTCGCCTATGCATCGCACCAGGTCAGGCATTGCACTAGCTTACCAGGGCTTGGAGGACCTACAGAAGCAAGAACTAGGTCGTGAATTGCTTCGTTTTGTCTTGCGACGAATAAGCCCTTTTGGGTGCGGAACGGCGGCTGTCTAGTCGATTTCTTCCCGCAAAAAGCAAATCACAGCGCCATGTCGCGCGCCGGGAGGAGCGATGATCCTAGTTGGGGTAAAGCCGCTTGGGAAACGGACAACTTCCCTTCTTGCTCCCCTGCCATTGCTCGTACTCAAAGTTTATCATCACATGCAGTGAAGATCATAGAGCACCTTGAACTCTGTGCAGCCACTTTACTCCCCATGTTTGCTTACCTACTGAAGACATCGTTGTCGATGGCGATCGATCGTCGATAAGCCACTTCTACCGCAAATCTCCAAAGCCTGATCCAAGGTGGGCATAGGGGATAGAGAATTTGAAGGCGAGGTTCCCTCTGGTCGGTAGAGTCCCCGTAACTTAGAGCCAAGAACGCAGCTAGAAAAGACCCTGAATAACTCCAAGGACCCAAAACTGGTGCAAACGGTAATCGTATTCATTTGTGGCTAGTGTTCTGGTGGTTGATCATCCCACCGATGGGCTCTCGAGGCGAGTGGCGCTCGCCCTAGCCCTCTGATCGTCGCACACCGCGTTCATTACGTACTAAGGAGCAAGCTCGGCGTGGCTTTAGACGGAAATCTCCGCCAAACTTGGCATCAAAATTGGGGGACCCGACAAAGGGCTCGCAGACGGGATCGGAATAGAATCGAGACCACGCAACATTTCCAGGAACGCCTCGAACGAAGCATGCCTGGGCTGTAGCCTTACACTCGCGGGAACCTTGTTTCGAGTCGCTGGCGGTAGACGCAGCAGTGACGGAGTTGAGATAACACGGGCGTGATAAACTTTGGCATAAAAATTCAACTTCGGCCCACAATTTGTGCGGCTCAACGATGAGAACCTACGCGTTGGTCTCGGTCACGCGGAGTCTCACATAAGAATACAGTCAATGGCATCAGGTAGGTAGAGCAGGCACGCGGACATTCGTCGGAAGACTTTCCTCCCCGGCAAGCAGTTGATGGTGGCGTATCAATGATAAGTGCTTTGTCATTTTTTAGCCTTGCATGCAAAAATGAACTTCAACCATCACGAGCAATGACAACGATACTCCGTAGGAGAACCAACGATTGCGCGGCCTAGCTATCGTCAATCTTTTTTGAGCGGGATAGAAATGATTGAGGACGCGGCAGGGGTAGCCGGGCATGGGTATCAAGATGAAGAAAAGCCACGTTTGCTCCTTCAGATGCCCAGCCGAATTCAGCTCGACCAAAATTAGCAGGCCCAGCCGTGACCTTTGAGGCACAGAAGCTTGCTCGAGTCAACCCGTGGCACCCAAGTAGCGGGATCGAATTTTCGAATCCTTTCAATCGAAATTTGCGATACTTCAAGCTTACTGTCACCTGTCTCAATGCTTGACCAGTGCGACTCCACCAATCGTACGACTGCGTAGAAGACGCGTCCATCTGGTCGCAACGGTTACGTGCTCCTGATTGAAGCGGCTCACGGCGCCATCTCGACTAACGCTAGTCGTTCAGGACGTCACACCTTGACAAGAGACGGCTCGGGTCATGCACGCATGTCTGGCAGGAAAGCGTTCAACGGCTAGACTGTTCGGTTCGGCTCCCACGATGTTATGTGCCTCAACCTTGGCCGTCACACTGGTGCTACCGATTACTTCCAACGTCAGCTTCACCGCCCAAGGTGGTACCATTCACATATGCGGGTCACAACTAAGATAGCCTGGGAGACAAGCAGGATCGCTACTGAATCGTGTTCATGTAGTTATACTCTCACGGAAGTTGGGAGGTGGAGAACTTTAGTCGGCCGTGGGTGAAAGACTCCGTAGACGCCCAAACCGACCAGCAAAGTCCCACATAAGGTTTCCTATCTTACGATCCAATATTCGGCAAGCAGCCAGGCAAGCAATGTGCATTTTTTATCGCCATGCGAAACTCGCTCTGGAAGCTCCGACCACAGCATCATGAAACCTGCCGTTCTAGACCAAAGCATAGAATGCTTTCATCAGTTAAGGCTTCTGAATTGAGCCGGCTTCGAAAGTCGATGCCGCGTAGACTAAAGGTCGTACACCGGTTTCGAAACGAACACCGAAACAAAAGCCGATCAATCGATAGATTGAGCTCTCGGTGTCTCTTCGGACAGCTGAGTTGATGTTCGACTGGGCAGCCCTGTGGAACACCCGAGTCATTTCGAAATGGGATGGCTCAAAAGATCGTCCCCTGCTGTGTCACCACAGCACCAAAAACGCGGGCACCAATCAACGATTCGCCATATCTGAGGCGCAAATTTTGGCGAGCGTGCTGGGTCACGGAGCCGTCACCTACAGATTGCCTCTCCCGGGGCTAAAAGTATACCGTAATGATGCCAACTTACTAAGGGCCGAAGCAGACAGCACTTTATTGGCCAAGCAATCTCTGCAAGGCTCAATGCTAACTATCAGTGTTCTTTTGCCTCGAACTGCCAGTTGCGCGTTAGGGGGGAGGCGCTCGCGCATTGCACTACAAACATTATTGGACGATGTCATCGACGGGGAGAATCACATGCGCGCGCTGTGGGCTTAATTCCTTGCGCCCAGACTGCATCCTTCAGAAGGCCAAGCAGTCGCATCACAACCATCTTGGCAGCGGCGCATCTAATCTTAGGGGCGCAGATGCTCGTACTGAGCTATGGTGAAATCGCATCCTGCTTGACATGCGTGGCAAAAGCAACGGAAACCTGGTTTCGAGAGGGCTTCAGGCACTCCAACAGCTGCCGACGCCAGACTTTCAATACACCCTCGCTGCAACATCAAAGTCCGCTAGGTTGATGAGAGTAAATGATGGTCACAAGTCCTCTGGGTTGATGCATGGTAGGTGCGTGGTCGCTTAACGACATTCAACTTTGAATGGTGAGACAGTAAGGAAGAGGAGTGGCATGCCCGGCTTTTCTGTACATGCCGATCAACAGGAAAGCATGCAACGGACATGCATACCCTGTTATCCGAGTTTGGGAAGCAAACTTGAAGAGGAGCTCTTTCTCCATCTCCTCTCTAGGTCTCTGGCGCAAGTGGTTGCAGCGATACGGCGCAACAAGCGAAATAGAAAGCGACACTCCGAGCCTAGCCTTCCTTCATCGCTCGGTCAAAAAGGAGGTATGAAATTTGACGATCGTAAATATTGGTATTGCCTGATCTTCCTGATCCATTGATAAAAGGGCGCAAGGTCAACATGCTCCAGTTTGGGTATACATATATGATTATTCTGTATAATGCCATAGGTAGTTAAGGCTGTAATCGCAGAAATGCGTCGACGGACGAAAAATCGAGAGATCATCCTCGTACTGCCCCGATAAAGTAAGGACTTTACCTGGAGAAAGGTGTCGTGAAATTAGCACACGCTCAAGGCGACCAGAGCGCCGTGGTTTATCCGTGTTCGAAGTATCGTCGGCTGAAAGACGCGCGCGGTACCTGTGTTCTGGGTTCGCTAGAGTGCTCGGGTTTTGAAGCACTCACCCTACTCTTGCAATATGCTTTTGCAACCTGTCAAGACAATGTAAACCTCATCGTCTTGCAAGATACAGCCATGTTCAACTTCACACCCCTTCTCGGGGCTCTTTCAAGCTCCGCGGCTACGCAGTCGCTGCTGGAGCTTGATGGCGGAGTCAAGATTTTGATCGACGTTGGCTGGGACGAAGAGTTCGACACCGCAAAGCTCAAAGAGCTTGAAAGGTATCACATCCACCCACCTTGAAAACACATTTCTACCTTCACTGTCGCGTTGGCCAGGCTAACGGACTGGCTGTAGACACGTGCCAACGCTCTCTTTCGTTCTCCTCACTCACGCGACTACTGCGCATCTCGGCGCCTTTGTCCATTGCTGCAAAAACATTCCCCTCTTCGCCAGGATTCCCGTGTACGCAACAACACCAGTAATATCGCTAGGTCGGACTTTACTCCAAGACCTCTACGCCTCTACGCCCTTGGCAGCTTCGACAATACCTGCGTCAGCCCTTACCGAGTCAGCTTATGGCTATACGACTCATCCTGCACACGACCCCCACATCTTAATGCAGCCGCCTACTGTGGATGAAATATCCAGCCATTTCTCCCTAATTACTCCCCTCAAGTACTCACAATCTCACGAGCCCGTCCCATCTCCATTTTCACCTCCGCTTAATGGCCTTACTATTACAGCTTACGGTGCGGGACATACTCCGGGAGGCACCATTTGGCACATCCAACATAGATTAGAGTCAATTGTCTATGCTGTGGATTGGAATCAGGCGAGAGAAAATATACTAGCTGGTGCTGCTTGGCTTGGAGGCCCCGGCGGCAGCGGGACGGATGTGATAGAGCAGCTGAGAAGACCGACTGCACTGGTGTGCAGCAGTCGCGGCGCCGAACCTATTACAGCCGCAATAGGTCGCAACAAACGGGACGAGCTGCTCATAAACTCCATCCGCGGTACGATCGAGCAAGGCGGAACTGTGCTGATTCCATCGGATTCCAGTGCAAGGATACTTGAATTGGCATACTTACTCGAGCACACTTGGCGATCTGAGGTGGGCGGTGTGCATGCGGCGACATACAAAAGTGCGAAATTGTATCTCGCAAGCAAAACTTGTGGAGCAACTGTGCGATACGCTCATAGCATGTTGGAGTGGATGGATGAAAGCATCATGCGGGAAGCAGAGAATGCCCAGCAACCAGAGCAGGGCGGGTCTCAGCTGGGCAGAGGTCCATTCGACTTCAATCATGTCAAGCTGGTGGAGCGAAAGTCTCAAGCAAGTCGGATGCTATCTTCTGGTGGTCCTCGTGTCATTTTGGCTAGCTCATCCTCTCTTGAATGGGGATTTTCGAGAGAAGTGCTCCAAGCAATTGCCTTGGATGATCGGAATCTTGTGATTCTGACCGAACGCATGTCCATCGCTTCGGGCGTTGGCAAGCAGTTATGGGATCTGTGGGAGACAAAGTATGGATCTTTAAGCCCCGACGAAAGCGCTCAAGGTGTAACTATCTTGACAGATGGGGCAGCAATAAAGGCCCAAAGCGTCGTTGTGGAGGGACTTGCTGGGAATGAGACGTCTCTCTATCAGCAGTGGCTTTCAAAGCAACGTCAGTTGCAAAGCACTCTTCAACCGGATGGCGGCACTGCACTGGAAACATCTGCTGATGTGGTTGACGATCAATCATCTGAGAGCTCTTCGTCTTCTGACGAAGATGACACTGAACAGCAAGGAAAGGCTTTGACTGTGGCAGCGACGATGTCTCATTCCCGCCATAAGGTGGGGCTGAGTGATGCCGAGTTAGGCATAAGCGTGCTTTTGCGCCGGAAAGCGGTCCACGATTATGACGTTCGAGGCAAAAAAGGCCGGGAGAAGATGTTCCCGTTTGTCGCGCGCAAGAGGCGAGGCGATGACTTTGGTGATCTGATCAGGCCAGAGGAATACTTGAGAGCTGAGGAGCGAGACGAAGCTGATGGAGAAGATGGCCGCAATGGAGATTCCAAACAGGAAACAGCCCTCGGACAAAAACGAAAATGGAGCGAATCTACGAACAAGCCCACTGCTGGTGGTCGACGAAGTTCTGGCGGCTTACCCAAGCGTCGCAGAAATGACGACCAAAGAGACGGTGCCGAAAGGTCTGGGGTGAGGAACGAGGACGGTCAAGCTGTGGACGGGGCGAGCGAATCGGAAGAATCCGATTATGAGCCTGCGGAAGCTTCTATCGAGGGACCGGTGAAGGCCACTTTCACTGAGAGCAACATTGAATTACGACTAAAGATTACCTATATCGACTTCTCTGGCATTCACGACAAGCGCAGTCTGCAGATGTTGATTCCCATGATCAGGCCGCGGAAGCTGATTCTCGTTGGTGGTGCAGAAAATGAAACCATGACTTTGGCTGCTGATTGCCAGCGGTTACTAGGTGCAGATTTTGAGGAAAGCGCTGTGACTGTCTTCACCCCTGCTGTAAGCGCCACGGTCAATGCCAGCGTTGACACAAATGCATGGACGGTGAGATTAACGCAGGGTCTGGTAAAGAAATTACAGTGGCAAAACGTGCGAGGCCTTGGCGTGGTGGCCATTACTGGAAGTTTGGAGCCTGCTGATGATCAACAAAAAACCGACGAGCAGACCAGGAAGAAAATCAAATTCGCTCCCGACAACGAAGAGGACCAGGCCGGCGGTGGGCCTGATCAAATGGATACATTCACCCCGGCTCTTGATGTCGTTCCCACTAGCATGGCCACTGCCACCCGTTCCGTTGCTCAACCACTTCACGTAGGAGATTTGCGCCTTGCAGATCTGCGCCGAATTATGCAGGCTTCAGGTCACAGTGCCGAGTTCAGGGGCGAAGGTACGTTACTTATCGATGGAGCTGTGGCTGTCAGGAAATCCGGGACAGGAAAGATCGAAGTTGATGGTGGAATGTCCTTCATGTCTTCGAGATCGCTTGATGGCACGTTTCATGCCGTGAAGCGAAAGATATACGAAGGTCTTGCTGTTGTCGCGAGTGGATAGTTGAAAACCCTCTACTCCCACCGTTTTTTCAAGCTCGTTACGATACCCTTGTGTGCGTTTCATGTATATCATATGGTTTCCAAGATTAGCAATAGTCGCGGCGCATTAACCACTCATTTTTAATGGCAAACAAAGTCATATCACTTCCCGAACTGTCCGTTTCAATGTCAATTTCCAAGTTTCCGGGCATGCCACAATGGCAAAGTCACCAATTCATCGAAAGTCAGAGGCTTGTATTTGTAAAAGTCATGGGCCTTAGGAAGATTACACTAGATACCTGGTATTTATTGCTTGGCCGTTCCCCCAAGATTTCGTGTCTCCTGTGCACTATTTATACCAGCATTTTTACTGACAGCCATCATTCCGCGCTCATTGTTAGACTGCCAAGGATAACATATCACTTCTGCATCACAATACCATGAGTATTACTGATCTTCCACCCTGCGGCTGGAGAGCCTCTTCAGGCTTACAATATCTTCAAGCAGTAACATTCGCGTCGCCCCCAGGTGGGTGCGTAGTGGCGCCATTCTGCGGTCCACCAGCAAGTTGCATTTGTCCTGCGCCAGTCTTGGGAGGGTGTTGGATTCCAGTAGCACCTCCGGTCAAGCCAGCCGAAGCAGCGCCGCCCAAGCCAGCTCCTCCCAAGCTACCCAAGCCGGCCTCCTTCAAGCCACCAAAGTTCGAAGGAAGCCCTGGTGCCAACTTCATCCCGCCCAAGAACATCACGACTCTCTTCATCTTCACCGAGAGCGGCCCGCCCAAGGACGGCGGCTTGAAGTTTCAGCAGTGGCAGATTGACTCGTCCAAGACGGTGCGCGATATCCTGGATCACCTCGGGAAGGGCGACGGGAGATGGAGTCTTGTGGAATATTTCGAGGCGGGCGATGGCAAGTGGGATAAGAGTATCACAGTGGGCTACAGGAGTGATCGGGCGAAGAAGGAAATTTCCAAGTTTGGCTGGACGTCGAAGCGGGGCGGGGCGTTGCCGCCCGTCTGGCTTGCAACGGAACAGAAGGAGTGAGGGCAATCGCTCATAACTATCACAGCTACTAGCCAACAGCTTCCGGTTTTGAGGCCGTGAATTGAGATATCGTGAAGGCTATGACATTCAAGCGGAAGGTTGTCGGAGTATATTCCGGCTCTGGTGGAGCAAAGGCAGTTGTCAAGCCTGTATCAGGAGAATTGGACAATCTCGACTCACGGCACATTGATAGTATTTTTATGATATCTACCATAGTCTCCATATTTGACGACGGAATGATTCCGTTCATCTTGCGCTCATGGCCATAAGTCCCACGGAATGCCCCGAAAGGTTCGCATATTATTTGCGGATCTTACAACGCCATCACTCTAATTGCCCAGTGCCTCGTTGGCCCGATGCATGACCGCTTAGTGGGGGCAACTTCGTTGAATTGACTAATGCATTCCAATTGAACTCCCTCTAGAGGTTTCTTATCAGTCAAGGTAGGACCCCCACAATATCTTTTCGCAAAATTCTCCACCGGAGTTATAAGTCCTCTGCGTGTTCATCAAAGATACTCTTGCAACTGTCTCAGTTACCATCATGGCCACCGAAGAAGTGCAGTCCAGTTCTCCGACGGAGTTTGTAACCCAATCCACCGCCCACCCATTTGCCCCACTTTCGGCGGAAGAAATCAGACATGCTCGTGAACTGTTGCGGGGTGTCTGGCCAGCAAATACCGAATTCTATTTTAAAGCTATTACGCTTGAAGAACCGCCTAAAGCCGAAGTCCTGTCGTTTCTCGAATCAGAACATGCGGGCAACCAGCCAAAACATATTGCGCGGAAAGCCTTCGTTGCCTATTATCTGAGAAGAACGGTATGATATCCTCTGACCGGGTTGCCCTTAGGGACTGTCTGCTGAACAGTGGCGTTGTCAGAACAAATTCCACGAAGCTATTGTCAACATCTCCAGTAATGTGGTTGAATACAACGTTCGGCTGGGTCCGAACGTGCATCCTTGGGGAGATGCGGAGGAGCTTATTGCAGCTGAGAGAGCGGTGCTTGAAGATGCAGAGGTGAAGAAGGAGATTGCAAAGCTCAAGCTGCCAGAAGGCACAGCAGTCATTACCGACCCCTGGACATACGGTAAGCAAATTGAACATATCATCTGGCTTCCTTGTAGCTAATGACTTGAAAAGGCTCCGATGGGGTAGAAGACGACGAGCGCATGTACCAGTGCTTCCTCTACATCAGGGACCCGACAAACCCGTCGGAGGAAGATTCGAATCACTATGCGCTGCCTCTTCCTATCTCCCCCGTTGTTCGTACCGACACTATGGAGGTCATACGAATTGATCTTCTACCAACTGGCGCCGACGCAACTCTCAAAGAAACCCAGCCATATAAGCTGAGGCCAGCAAACGAGTACATTCCAGAAAGTCAGAATCTACGGACAGATTTGAAGCCTTTGAATGTAGTTCAGCCTGAAGGTGCTAGCTTTAAGGTCACTCAACAAGGTACATTGAGCTTGATAGAGTGGCAGAAGTGGGATTTTAGAGTTAGCTTCAATCAGCGTGAGGGGCCAGTGCTACATGATGTGAGTACTTCCACGGTCGCCTTCTCAACCAATCCGACTGAATGTCTTTCAAGGTTCGCTACGATGGCCGAAGCCTGTTTTACCGAGTTGCGTTATCGGATATGAACATCCCGTATGCAGATCCGCGGCGCCCCTTCCACAAGAAAGCTGCTTTCGATTTGGGCGATGCAGGAGCAGGCGTGATGGCAAACAACCTTAAACTGGGCTGTGATTGTCTCGGAGCAATTCACTACCTAGACGGCCTCGTTTCCACTGACAAAGGCGACTCTGTACCGATGGAGAATGTTGTTTGTATCCATGAACAAGACGGTGGCATTGGTTGGAAGCACACCAACTATCGAACCGGCCGAGCCGTCGTCACGCGACAGAGAGAGCTCGTGGTTCAGACTATCATCACCGTTTCCAACTACGAGTACATCATGGCGTACATGTTCAACCAAGCGGGCGAATTCACGTACGAAGTCCGCGCCACCGGCGTGCTCAGCACTCAGCCAATCGACGACGACATCAGTGTCCCATTTGGCACAGTCGTCCATCCTGGCGTGCTCGCCGTCCACCACCAACACATCTTCTCCCTACGCATCGACCCGATCCTGGACGGACCGCAGAACCGACTCGTCTACGACGAGGCACACGCCATGCCGCGCTCCGACTTCAACCCACACGGCATCGGCTACACCGTGAACGAGACGCTCGTCGAGAAGTCCGGCGGCTACGACCTCGACCCGGACCGCAACCGCACCTTCAAGGTCCAGAACACGGCCGTGCGCAACCCGATCAACGGCAAGCCCGTCGCCTACAAGATCCACGCGCCGCCCTTCCAGAAGATGCTCGCGGACGCGGAAAGCTTCCACCACAAGCGCGCCGAGTTCGCCGACCACAACCTCTACGTCACCCGCTACGCCGACGGCGAGCTCTTCGCCGGCGGCAAGTACTCGACGCAGAGCCGCGGCGGCACGGGCGTGCGCAGCTGGGCGGACCGGCGCGATGACGTCGTCGACACGGATCTCGTGCTGTTTGTGCAGTTCGGCATCAACCATCTGCCGCGCTGTGAGGACTTCCCCGTGATGCCCTGCGAGGTGCTGAAGGTGAGCTTGAAGCCGGTGAACTTCTTTGTGAAGAATCCAGCGTTGGATGTGCCGCCGAGCGAGCAGGGCTTCAATCGCAGTGTGTTGGTGTCGGAGCAGCATCACCAGCCGACACAGGAGGGGACCGTGACGAAACAGGGAGATGTGTGCTGTTCGAGCAAATTGTGAACGCGTCCGAGCAAGCGATTCAAGCAGTGTTTTTGCTGACCGATTGCATGTATGGGCTAAGGTCCTGGTTGATGATCGGCGGCGAATGACTTAAGGGCGAAAGCGGTTGCATCCAGCCCGTATAGAGCTGCACGTACAATGAATGAGTCGGTAGCAGAATTCAAGTCGTAAAAGCAATACTGTGTAAAGCAGATCGGACTCATCGCAGTCGTGGAAGTCCATTCTAAATAGCTTTGTATCAATCATTTAATTTTGATTTTCCCACACCATCTTGATTGTGGCAAGTGCCAGCTGCATTGTTTCAGTGCCGATTCGGGACATATTACATGTCTCCAATCATGCAAGAAAGAACCCGCAAAGTCAATGATATTATAAACAATCATTTATCAAAAATTGCATTTTATTTCGATTTTACATGTTTTTATTCGATTTGTTCAAGTAGTAACGTTATATCAAATATTTTAAAAATTATGTTGATAAAATCCATAGCGTAAAATTTTCATAACGCTCTGTGTTGGAGAATCGAATGTCCGTGTCGACTCAAGTCGCCGCTTTTTTAAATTTCCCAAATGGTTAAAATCGAAACGGAAACAACAGCGTCTAGATTTAGCGTGTATTAAATTAACTTCAACAAACTTTTTCAAGCGTTGCGACATTTTCGATTAGGATTCGTCAATTCTGTCGCGTAAGCTACGTATATTTCCATTTTCCTTGTTGGTAGAAATGTCACTACACCACTCACTGATTCGTTTTGCGAGGAACTCGTCGTCGCAGTTTTGCACCGCGAAATCAAAGTCCCTTCGCATCTGGCTTGACTCATACACCTCGACCCACTTAGGCTCCAACTTACGCATTTCACTAAGAAAGTGTTGTCGTAATTTTGTCAGCTCATGTTCCTCCAAGTGCTCCCAGTAGAGGCTGTCAGGTTCTCCATTGGCGTCATGCCGGTACCTGCTCCGATCAGGCTCTAAAGCACGGGATCTGCCTTCTAGGAAGGAAGGATAGGAGCACGCTTTCCAAAGAGGTAGTGCTGACACGCACTCCCAGTCCACGACACCGGTAAGTGTGTCTTCACCGTCTACAAGGATATTGTGCTGCGAGAGATCGTCGTGGAAGAGCATTGAACGCTCTGAAACATCAGTAGTACGAGGGAAGGCGTCTTCAAGACAAGCCTTGAGTCTCTCAACGATTTGTTTTGTCCTCTTTGAGTCTTCAACATCGTCCTCGGAGCTACTGTCAA
This sequence comes from Bathelium albidoporum, assembly GCA_021031095.1. Lineage (NCBI taxonomy): Eukaryota > Fungi > Ascomycota > Dothideomycetes > Trypetheliales > Trypetheliaceae > Bathelium > Bathelium albidoporum. Next base: position 30,786 of record JAGFVP010000107.1, read on the forward strand.
GATCGTCCCGGTCTTGATATTTGGCTAGGGTGGAATTACAATCGTGATCATGAAGTGACAAACGCGCAGCAAACCAGTCTCGACTTGAGCGAAAAGGCCCGCGAGAAACGTCTTGGAAGATGTGATCTCCCCAGAAAAACGGCATGGAGACAATTCTGCTGACGTCGGAGACGTTATAAACAGTTTTGGGGTCTTTCGAAAGGTTTTCTGCCACAGCGTGTTCAGGGGCGCCCATGTCATCATTCGTCTTTACTTTGTTCTCATGCACAGGATCTTTTGCGGGAAACTGATCATTCCCATTTGCGGATGGCCTGAGATCCTTTAGGGACCAATCAGAGGTTTTTCGTGCGGCTTCAATAGTATCTCCCTCATCTTCGATGGTTCTTCTGCTTATTTTTTGTGTGATTCCGATCATACCATCTGTTTCTTGTATGACTTCGACCAAACCATTTTTATCGTCAAGGACTCGTATGGCTTCGTCACTCGCCAAATCCGCACGTTCCTTGCCGTTACGATTTGACGCGAGCGGGATTGAATACGGGTAAAGATTCCCGATGCCGCGCAGCTTGTTCTTGAATGAGGAACAAGAATACATCGCTAATTGCAGGACGAGCTGCTCTTTTACCGCGTAGCTCATAGATCTCCATGCATCGGCCAACGGTCGTCCAGGAACCTTGGTCATGAGGATCCACTCAAATCCAATTATACTGTTCTCTCGGAATGGTTCGTAGGCGATGACCTTTGGCACAGGAAGCTTTGTATTATGGCTGACCCAATTGATCGTCGCAACTTCACTTCGTGTTTTATGACAGGGATCGACGGGTAGAGACACGCGCATAATCAGGGACTCATCGCCAGCTTGAACGTTATAGAGCTTGTTGAATGCTCCTTGAGCGAGAAAGGATACGAGGACTTTTTGAGACGGTCTGAGCTTCTCGACTGTCAGTTTAACGGACTCTTGGTCGACTTCGACAGTCCACTGCGGTTCTAAGCAAAAAGCTTTTTGAATCCATTTAAGGCCTCTGTGTTGCTCTCTCTGTAGCGACCTCCTTTCGAAGTCGGTCATGCTAGCGAAAAGCAGAATGTTAGCAATTGGAAGAACTTCCTCATTCGAATTACAATCACTGACGTGGTGTGGTGGATAGGTCAGCCTAGTTCATCGGAACCTATTCTAGTCACGTGTTAAACAGCTTGAGCGAATCTGACTTGGTGACGAGCAGCGGTCTGCCCAGAGCGCTCCGTTCTTCTCATCGACCATCCACATTACCACGAGACAGTCAAACTTGAGTCTGGCATTAGACATTCCAAAAGACGACTTTTGCAGGTGTTGGTGATATCTTCGATGTTGTCCGGGGCTTATGCTGATGTCCCCCAGCTCGTCTCCACGCTTCATGTCCGGCGAATAGAGAGCTGGCGTATTAGACGCGGAATCATCCAAACTTGCGCATTTTTTGCTCACATCGTAGGAGCTGATCCCAGTTGACCAGTTTCAACACGCCATAAATGTTTTAAAAGTATACTGAGCGTTTTAGCTTTACGTGAGGTGAGCCATGACCTTTGTCCAGTCCAGCCGTTGTCTCTCAATTGAGTGTGATTTAATAAAATAGACGGTATACCATATACAATTGCCCGATATTAGTTATAAAAACTTATCCGAACACAAATAGTTTTTCCTAAAATGGCAAAACCGGACTAATTCCCAATACAGCAGTTAAATTCATAGATGAAAAACTTTCGGGACTTTCGTGATTTCAAGGCCCAGATCTTATCGTGCTTCAATGCTAACCGTCCACCCAGCTGAGACCGCATTAGACCGCCGCTAGAACCGCACCCATCGTATCCCGAATATCAACAGCCAGACAAATCTCCAATTCGCGCTCGTCGCGGCTGTATGTCCAAGCTTCCCGCTTTCCGCTTCCCAAACCCATCGCTTTCTCTGTTATATCTTCCTTGGAGACGGCACGGCCGGTATCGCAGACCCTGATCGAGAAAATTGTGTACCGCCACGCTGTGAGCCTCCTTTTGAGATCTGTTGCAAGAGAGTAGACCGAAGCTCTGTACCAAACTGATTCTACCGCGCGGTTTCGTAGCGTAGCCTATTCAACGGCTTGTTCACACGATGGTCAGGACAAACTCGTGCGAAGCTGCCGCAAGACTCTCTTCTCAAAAGCCTCCCACCTCATTCCTCAGGATCCCACTTTCTTTCAGAGCCTGTATGGCTTCAGCAGTCCATTCTTGACAAGTCCTGAGCGCCTGGTGAGGATTGATGTGCTTTGCTCTTGCATACTGCTTCTTCGGTGATTCGATTGCGCTCACAACGTTCTCGATGTCATCGTAATTCGTCTCTGAGACGGTACCAAGGTGTTCTTTATTGTTGCAAATTGGCGAATCAAGTGGGTTTCTGCTTCGCTTCTGTTCAAAACGCATCCCCTCCTGTACGCTTCCAATGACATGGAATAAAAATGCCTGACTTGTCGGCGTTCGTTTCGACGAAGATAGCATGGTGATCCTTAGGGACGCCCAAATAGGAAACGAAATAGACCTTGAAAGGCATGCTGAGGCTTGTAGTAGAAACGGTGATGTTACACAGAGAGTAAGAGACGATCTGCGTGAGCAGTAAGAGGAGATTGGCAAGAACAGTTCCTTTGAGGCAGCTCTCAAGACTGTACCATGAAATTTTGAGCATACAAATGATTTCGATCTGCTACAAGATAGATATGGCGATTTCGTTCTGGCCGGAGCTTTGTCGTTAGGACGCAAACAATGAGAATGCACACAACATACGGTGAGCTGTATCTGTTGTATATTAGATGTTTCAAGCCGCGTCGCCTGTTCACCTGTTGATATTATCACAGCTTCTGGACCACCGTGCGCGTGGTCAGATGATGTTACTGTTCAGCTGCCACAGAACCTCCAGAATATGTATTTATAGAGGTTCGCCCTGCTGGCTGCTTCCTGTTTCCTTAGTTCAACTCAGCTAATGTAATTTACCTGCTTTGACTGTGCTCCATCAAACCACATCCATTGTCTAAGATCAGGGGATGGGTCACTTGTCCGAAGTTTCATAGCAAGATCGTACCTCGACTTAATAAGGCAAGAACCTCAGGGAAGGTAGACGGGAAAAGAAACGAGTTGTGGGATTAAGATATTTTCTGTCACGATTACACCATGAAAGCACTACCTGGTGACAAGTATGTAGATATTGATGGCAGCATCATGATTGAGAGTGAAAAGGTCCATCAGTGGGACCATGTTAATAGAAGAAGCCAACCATGGTTTTATTACCCAGGTTTCCGCTTGCATCATTGGAGCGTGGTTGAGCAAGGACAAAGGCTGGTCGGTAGATTCCGCAGAATTCTATAAATGCTGAAAGACGGTACTTCAAACTCTTGCACCATGGCAAGTGCTCCTCAACAGCACACTTGGACTACTGCAGAGAAAGCTCCTTTTTCGTCCCCTTGAGTTTGTCAGGATTCTCATCATGTCATCGTTCAAATACCCTTATTACGCTGATCCCGCAACCTTACCTACAAAATTGCCAATGATCGAAGAAATCCATTCTTCACAGGATGTCCTCAGCGACCAAGGCAGAAAAAAGGTCGTCGGCATAGGAGACCATTTTATTGTGAAGTACGGCTTTGGCGTAGCTCCTCTTGAGGCGGAAACAACGCTTTTCTTGCAACGCTCGACAACAATAGCGGTGCCGACTGTGTATGCTTTCTTCCAGATCCCTGAGCCGGGCGATCCGGATTTAAAAAAGGGATACTTCATTATGGAGCGTATTAATGGCAAAACCCTAGTCTCCGAGTGGCCTGGTATGGACCGAACAGCGAGAAAAGCTGTTGTGTTCAGACTGCAATCCATTTTCAAAGAACTGCGTGCACTTGAGTCGCCTGGAGGGTATTGCAGTGTGGGACACAACGCCTTGACAGATGCCTTTAGCGTCCTTCAGCCCTTGCACCCTCCATTTTCAGGTGCTGGGCCTTTTGAATCAGAAGCCGATTTCAACGAGGCCATGATCAAAAAAAGCGACCGCACTGACCAGGTCAAGCCCATAGCGGAGTTCTTCTCCTGGGCTTTCAGCACCGTTCTTGGGAACCACCCGCCTGTCTTCTCACACGGAGATGTCCAGAAAAAAAACATCATACTCCGTACATCTGTCGACACCAGCAAAGATGTAGATGAGCAAAAGGGATCTCTGCCTGATATCGTAATGATAGATTGGGAGTCTGCAGGGTGGTATCCGAGTTACTGGGAGTTTTTAGTAGCACTGTTTGCCCGCGAGGGATGGGATGATGACTGGGCATATTGGATAGAGGAGTTTCTAGACCCGGCGCTGTGTGAATATGCCTGGGTTTATATGTTTATCACGCAGCTACACTTATAGACTGAGTTTAACAGACAATGCCAATGACGAGGAAAAGGTTGTCGCTAGTAATACAATATTGCGCTATCTCGCTGTTAGACTCGGCAGGATATCGTTGCGATTGTCTATAAGAAAGTTATTGGCCCGGAAGAAATTGGGCAAACCCTTTTTCGGCCTCCTAGAGTTACTGGCCCAAGTTCGCCACAATAACCACCGTTGCATTTGTTCCTCTCGCGGGTGCACGCACATCATTACTTTATTCTTTGAAAACAATTATTCTTAGGAGACTGTGGACTACAGAGTCGGCGACACCAAGAATGCGATCAAAACTTAGTAGACGGATAGCGCAGTATTTGAAATCATTGGACTGTGTTCGGTCGCTACCATCAATGCGGTCTAGAACTAAGCTAGTCGAGGACTTTGTCACTTCGAAGGACTGTGAACTAGTTAGAATTGTTGCGTTCTCGATTATAGTCTGGCATCGTCACGTCACTATACACTGGAAGAAGAACTTCGAAAGAAACTCGAAATACTGATCTCCGAATTCCCATGAATTCCCAGCATTCGGAAGTACACTGACATTACTTCGCACTGACTGCTGGCAGACGAAAATTTAGAGATACTGAATAGACAAGAAAGATGTGATACAGGATATAGTTTGCAAGAGGTCGAAATCATCCTTGGTAAGAAATTTGACGAATCTGAGGCTGATTGCCAGGGAGAAGATGATGCAGAAGAAAGGCTTAGTTCCCATGGTCAGATTAAATATAAAGTAAATGGGATTAATCTTTGACGGAGCACAACTCGGAGCAAAGCAGCAGCATTGAATTGTGCTATCTAAATGAATTAAGGAAAGAGAAAAAACAGCAGTATATAAGTATTTACTAAACTGAATATAATTGTCTTTAATAAAATCTATATTAAAAGGAAAGAAAAAAACTGTTTGCTGAATAAATTACAGACTATTTCAATATCTGATAAAGTTTTTAAATTCTTTGATATTCTAGAAATCTTTTAATCTTTATAAATTTAATATAAAAACCCTAATTGCTTTATTACTACTCGATTTTCAGTTCACTCCACAACGCCCAAGAGGCGACCAGGTCCTATCGACGGATCTCCGCGTCCATACGCATTGCGCTAACCGTGTCAAGGGCTTTATCTGCCTTTGGGGGATTAGGACACGGCTGAAAGTAAACTTTTGAAGGCATCGCAAGGGAGATATCCTTGAGGGACGCAATGATCATCAAAGAGCCCAATTTGGCCTCTTCGGTTGAAGGGGTCGTTGGGTTCGGCGGGCGTAATAATCCAAAAACTCTGAGTGAACGCAAGAAGAGCGGTATCACCTGGATGAGTGGTATCACCCAGACAAACGGTAATTTCGCATGCAGGGCGCGACGTCTCTGAGCGGCGTGCCAAAACTCCATACCGTACCTGAACGCCGTGGCTATGCAACATTGGAAACGACGTCTTCATGCGGGAGGCTCAATATTACCTCTTGCCACCTCTTCCGCTGCCCATGCCAGGCATGCCCCCACCGCCCATCATCTTCATCAGCGACCCCATGTCCATACCGCTCATGTCTGGCATGCCGGGCATCCCACCACCGCCTCCTCCCCCTCCTCCGCCCAGCATCTTCATCATGGCATTCAAATCCATGCCACCCATACCCGGCATCCCCTTGCCCGCGCCACCCATGCTCTGCATCCGCTTCTGCATAGCCGCCATCTGCTGCTGCCGGTTCGCGCCACCCATAGCACCCTGCGCCTTCTGCATGTTTGCCATCCCACCCTTCATCTGCTTCGCCATGCCCGCCATCATGCGGTGCTGGGTCAGGAGGTCCTCGACCTCGCGCACGCTCGTCCCCGAGCCCCTCGCCACGCGAGTCATGCGCGCCGGCTGCGCCGCGAACACTTTCCCGTCCGAGTCAAGCTCGCGCTCCGTCATGCTGTCCGTGATGTAGATCATGCGGCGCAGCTTCAGCGAGCCGGCTTCGTCGTCCATGCCGGCCATCATGGGCGCCAGCCCGGGAATCATGCCGGCCATCTTGGACAGCGGGCCCATCTTGAGGATGTTGGCCAGCTGGTCGCGCAGGTCGCGCACGGTGAAGACGCCCTCGGCCAGGTGGCGCATCGTGTCCTTTTGGTCGAGCTTGAGGCTCTGCACGTGATCAACCAGGCCCTGCATGTCGCCCATGCCGAGCAGCTTGCTGACGAAGGGTTGCGGGGAGAAGCGCTCGAGGTCGAGCTGGTGCTCGCCCGTGCCGAGGAAGACGATGGGGGTGTGGGTTGCGGCGACGGCGGAGATGGCACCGCCTCCTGCGGCGGCGCCATCGGTTTTGGTGAGGATGATGGCGCCGAAGTCGGCGGCTTCTTTGAAGGCGCGAGATTGGCCTTCGGCTTGTTGACCGATGGTAGAATCCAGAACCATGATGGTTTGATCAGGTTTGACAGCGTGTTGGATCTGGACCATCTCGTCGAAGAGATCCTGCTCTTGCCGATGCCGGCCGCTCGTATCGACAATGATAATCTCGAAGCGTTCTTTTCTGAATTTTTCCACGCCTTCTCTTGCCACGATGACCGGATCTGTCTGGGTCAGGGAGCCATAATATGGTATCTTGGCTTTGGTTGCATTTTGCTTTAACTGATCAAAAGCGCCTGCTCGAAAAGTATCCGCGCATACAAGACAGCTTTTGAACTGCCGGGCCTGATACCACCTTGCCAGCTTGGTACACGTTGTTGTCTTTCCCGCACCCTGCAGACCAACGAACATGATGACATTACTCTTGTTCTTTTTCGGTTTGAATGGTTCTGCGTGAGGATCAACGAGCTTGACGAGTTCATCGAACACGGCCTTTTGGATTAGACGTTTCTTGTTCACGGCGGGACCGAGCTCTTTAAAGTTGACGCTGCGTTTGATGGAGTTGCGGAGGCTGACGACCAGTTTTACATTAACGTCGGATTCGACCAGAGCATTGCATATTTCTTTGACCATGCCATCGAATGCCTGCAAAGGTTAGCTTATGTGTTGTTTGTCGCAGACATGTACTTCAATACCTTTTCGTCGAGCGTAGGCGCCCGTGAAAGGTCAGAGACGGCGGCATTGATGCGCCGCCCTAGATCGGAGAGAACCATGACGGACAAAGAGGGTCGCTGTGGAATGAAGTGCCCGCGTCTCTAGCTACATTGCTGTTTGAATTAATCAATCGCAAGTGATGTCAAAGTGGGAGTGGGGGTCTGTGCGGAATGGGAATTTTGCTCCGCGGCCACGAAGTACCTCACTTCTATACTTTAAATTCCACCATGGACGACCTTTCAAACAAAAAGCGCAAATTCAATGGGAGCTCAAGTGCGGCGAAGCTTCGTCAACATGGTGGAAAAAGACAGACGAAGAACCAATACCACAGTTCGAGTGAGGAAGAGTCTGCAGCCCACCTAGGTCATGCGCCACGCAAAATTCTTCAGCAGAATACAGCGGCATCGGATGACAAGGAGGAGCAGTCCTCAGGCGGAGGCTCAGATGAGGATGACGATGATGACATGGGAGTAGACGTCGACGAAGATGACGGAACCGAAGCGACAGACGAGTCATCAGAAGTCGATGCAAGTTCGAATGGCGGCGCTGGACCGCATCCCAGAGACAAAAAACGCAAGCGAAACGATCCGGACGCCTTTGCAACTTCCATATCTAAAATTCTGGGATCCAAGCTGACAACTTCAAAACGCGCCGATCCGGTCTTGTCCCGCAGCAAAGAGGCTTCACAAGTAAGCAAGCAGCAAACGGACTCGAAATTGGAAGCCCGCGCGAGGAACAAGCTTCGCGAAGAGAAGAGGGCTGCACTGGAGAAGGGTCGTGTGAAAGATGTGTTGGGTTTGCAATCGACAGAGACGTCAACAGCGGACATTATTGAGGAGGAAAAGAGACTGCGGAAGATTGCGCAGCGGGGAGTTGTGAAGCTATTTAACGCTGTGCGAGCTGCACAGATCAAGGGCGAAGAGGCGGCCAAAGAAGCACGTAAAGGTGGCGTAGTAGGCATGAACAACCGCCAGGAGCGAGTGAACGAGATGAGCAAACAGGGGTTTTTGGAATTGATTGCTGCTGGAGGGAACAAGCCTACCACACTAGCTGAGGCCACATAAAAGAACATCACCGACTCAGCAACCCATCAAGTCAAATGCGCATGGCTTGCGCTTCTGATACCGATCATGTCTGCGCTCCGGGAAGACTTTGCGTCCAGCACACCCGCCTTGCTTAGGATTCCTATGGTTTTGTCGATCACAGCCGAGTCCACCCCCCTCACATCTTTTGGAAATTGGACTGTTTTGGTCCATTCCTGCGCATCCGCGGCCGAATAATCCAGGTCTGTGCTAATATACTCGACGGCCTCTTTTTTGTTGTCGTTATAATACGCAATGCCCTCGTTGATACGCTGCGCCATCCGTTCTAATCTCTCGTCCTTCGGATCCCTGGCCGCAATCTTCCAACTACTCCAAGGCGTGTATATCTCGCCAATTCGTTTGATTTCGCCATTGTCGAAGTATCGCTTAGAGGTAAAATGTTCCCACATGAAGAAGTCGGCTTGCCCGTCGTTGACTGTAGCCCTTAGGTTCTGGAACTTCTCGTGGGGACGAAAGTCAAAGGGAGGCTTTCCGGATGATTCAAGCCAGCCCTGTTGTTCAGCAAGAACGTATGCCATCACATATGAACCGCTGCGTGATGTCTCAATCTTGGGTTCAACACCCTACTGAGTGTTTGCAAGCTCACCTTCCAATTCGGCTCACTCCAGCTTTCTTCCCTTTGAGCTCCTCCACAGATTGGATGTCTCGCTTAGCACCGGTACTAATGGCCCAACATAGTGGCGTCTCAACATATGTTCCTACCAGCTTGAAGCCTGCCTCTTTGCCTTGCTTCCCAAGTGCAGCTACCCAACCTTCAGTGAGTCCGATGCCGACATCGACTTCGGCGGCTTTCAGAGCTTGCACCATATGACCGGTACCTGCAGGGAATGGGATGAGAGTAGCATCGAGACGAAAGTGCTTCTTGGCGAAGTGCAGAGGGGTGGAAAAGTGCTCTTGGCCATACGTATTAGTTGTACTATGTACCTCACATCCCAATGGAAATCTCTCACCTGGCACGTAACCAATCCGCAAAGTTTCATACTGGTGACTGCTGGTTCCGAAACCTCGTTTTGCCACTGTGCCGAAACAATTTCTTCCAGCACCAAACATTTTGACGCTCGCCTGGTGGTGCGCACAAATTCATGGCGGCTAATCTTGAAGTCTGACGATTCTGATACTTCGATGACGGCATGTCGCGGTCTTTTCTGAAGCTCGGACCTCTTTTCATAACAGACTTCCACATCCGTTCATCCTTCTTTCTCAACGCAAGCGTTGGCTTCCATTGGCCTCACAATGAATGTCTAGAGCCTTCGCGGAACCTTGCTCAACCATCTCAATCTACATTGCCGCTCATTCTCCAGCTTTTTCGACTGTCCCCATGTGGTTGGCTCCCCAGTCAATCCCTCTCTGACCCGAGTTCTCACCACATCCTCGACACCTCCTCAACCACTTCCACCTCTTCTTTCTTCCAATCCTTCCATCCAGCCGATCCTTCCGACCATGCCACCCACCCGTTCATCCTTTCGCCCTCTGAAATCGCCACTTCAACTGCTCCCACGCCGTCACTACCACTCCCCGTTCTTCGCCCCGCCTCCAGCTCCCTACTCCGCCAGCGAAACCGCCATCCTCGCTGCATCCCTCGCGCACGTTCCATCGCTCGGCTTCACATCCCATGCACTACGTTGCGGTGCCCAAGATGCGGGGTATCTCGAGGTCAGCACGCAACTGTTTCCGCGTGGCGCGTTTGAGATGGTAGTATTCCATTTAGGGAGGGAGAGAGGGAGGTTGGCAGGACGGATGAATGCTTGGGATGAGGAAGAGAATGGAGATGGAGGGGGCAAGATGAAGAAGGTGGAGGGTGAGAGGGGCGTGAGAGGGAGGGTGCGGACATTGGTGGTGGAGCGATTGCGGACGAATGTGGAAGCTGGGGTCGCGGGGCGGTGGGGAGAGGTGAGTCTACTTTCCCCTCTCCGCGATGGATCTTCGCCCTTTTCCGTGACCCCTGGGGCAGCTGGGTGCTCAGTGGAGAGAACGGATGATGCTGACTGACTTTTGGCTACGCAGGCAATTGCACTAATGGCTATGCCTGTCCATGTTCCTACCTCGCTGCAGGAACTAGCGCGCCTTTCGGACGAGATCTGGTACCTCTCAGGCGACACCAGCGTGGACGCGTCGTGGTACACCAAGCGAGCGTCGCTGGCGTCCGTGTACGCTGCAAGTGAGGTATTCATGACACAGGACCAATCGACAGATTACCGGGATACGGAGCAATTTGTATCGGATCGACTGGAGGATATGCGTACGGTGGGAAGCTGGGTGGGAAACACGATGGAGTGGGTCGGGTATACGGGGTGGGCGGGCATGAATCTTTTAAGGAGCAAGGGATTCAGGATATGAACATCGGCATTGATTGCGTTGACTTTTGGCCTGGAAGCTTTACTTCGAAAAGAAGCATGAGACGAAGTTCGTGTGGTTTGCGAATCCGGGCCTTATCCTACGCACACTAGAGTCACGTATCTACCGAACAGCAACTGGTCGTAAGGAGACGGGCGCGTTGTGTGCATGGGGTACACTTCAACGCTCCTTACGCCGAACCTCGGGAAGCAAACTCACAGCTACCGGGTTTTGACGAAATGTTATCTGTGCCTCCCCGTGCGCGGGTACCCAGCAAGGGGGGTTTCAAGGTGTATGGTTCCAATACGATTTTCACGAAGAGCTTGGCTGGTTCTATATTTCCCGGGGCCATTGATCCAGCACCTTGCTATGGCTCGCTTTCGCAGCTATGTCAGAAATAGAACATCAGCAAGTGAGACAGGTGGTCCTTTGCCATCCTCAATCAAAAGATGTTTATCTGTCTTTTCGTTGATGAGGTCTGTTGAGGCAAGGCAAGAGCATCACTGCTATAGTGATAACGCTGTTTGGCTTCCTTGGCCTGATGCCCATGCGGAAATTGGTTCCCCTCAAGGTTTCAATCACCTTTCACCGTTGCACACAAGAAATCAGCAAGCGCTGAGTGACTGGCATACGTCGGCATTCATTGTCTGCTGACTCCTGAAAAACCATGAGTATTGCCATGCTACCATACACACTACTACTGATAGGGCCTCTTGAGACTCTACGAATGTTGTACGTGCGCAACATAGTAGTGTTGATCAGGCTTGAATTGTAAAACCAAATTTTTGGTTTCAAAACATGTCTAAAGCCGATTTCAAAAAGATAAACAAGGTAGAATAGTATAATCTACGCAACTGCAAGCTTAAAAAGCAAGCCGCTCACGATTTTCTGCGCATTAGCGAGGCTGGCATTTCCCATTACCGTCAAGCCGTGCATTATGGGTCCTTCCTATTAGAAGAAGGGTAGACTACAGACGTCCATTTCAAAAGTTTTGTCTCGCGCGAAGACTTCGCAGGTGACACTCTTCAACCTAACATTTGTTAGAATTTTCGAGGTTATGACCGTGTTTCTACCCTGGGGTGTAGAAAATGGACTAACTGTCAACTAATAAATTAGTGGGTATATTCTGCTGTGCTCCCCTACTCCCTACTCCCTTCTGCTTCAACATTGTAATTTATACTTCATGCTTGCTATCAAAATTGGATACCTCATTGAAGTAAACACCATCAGACAAACTCTTATAGAACTCAAGAACAACGACTTTCCACTTCGCTTCATGGCAAATCCTTTCCTCCGGTATGTTGGAATGATCCTCTCGGCATTCTGACATGCCGCAACGCCCTGGGTCCGCTCAGAACGTGTATCCCCACTATGATTATAGCGTAAACGAGCAGAATCGATACTCCACATTGGTGTGCATATTGCGCAAGCCTCAGACTTCTGACACATCTCATGACTATACAATAAGCGCTGCCTCTGAGGGCAGACGGCAAGAGACCCGCGAATAGGGTCATCGTTTAGCGCGACTGCCCTGTCGTATTTGGTAGTGCTTTCATCTTGTGGAAATCTCCGAAACCTTGATCATACTCCTTCTCATTTCCATCAAGGTCAACTTAAACCTAGAGTAGAAGAAAGGCAGCTTGCCTTCTTGATAATGCGACGCATGGCCTTCGATGGCCTTGTGATTATACCTGCAACTCGTTGGAGCATTCTTGGATAGGAGATCATCGCTTACACCCTGCCAAAAGCGATTTTACATGGCGCTTTCGCCTTATTCAACTTGGTTGAGCAAGACATTCCCGATGATTTGCGCAGTGATGCTGACGATCTCCTACACTGGTTCGTCATGCATTCGACATCAGCCTCCTTTTCACCAGCTCTGTGACAGTCTCAGAGGATGAAACCCATATCGTCTAAAGTTTGCATGAAGCAGCGCAGACCCATTGCTAAGTAGATCATTGTCAAACCCATTGATAGCAGAGCACACAAAATCTTATATCAGCCAAGCGTAATCGGCTGCGATGGCAGCTCTTTATGCAACCAGATGAGATGGGCATACTAACAACATTAGCGTGGTTTGGTATTCCAGGATTGTTGGTAACCACAACATTGATAACATTGAGAAGTACCTGGCACGCAATCTCGTACAGAGTTATTTCTGAGTTGCAAAAGAAAGGAGGCTACGGCGTAAACGACAAGATGGACTTCTATAGAGTCTACGAGTATTGATTCCCTCCCTGAACCCAGCTGTGGGACTCTTGTGCGTCGTCAGGAAAGATTAACATCCACCTCGATATGAAATTTAATAGCATCCATGTATCTTTTGCGTTGGATTCCACTATGGTCACGTATATAATGCACTTTTGGGCAACCATTTTTATCACAAAAAGTGTTTCTTCCATGATAAGCTCCGGGTGTATATTTTTGGAAGTTCTACAGAGAGTAATCCCAAGACATAGTTTGTTTGAACTTGGATGGTATTTGGAATCTGTCAGCCGCTGTATCAAAGACGGTTGAGTAAAAATAAAGAAATGAGACGCTAAGTGATCGAGTAGCGCGGGATCTCGCTGTTTGATCAGCGGCGAATCATGCATGGCCATCTCAAAGCTTCTCACCTTAGTCCATGGAGAAGGATAGCTTCCGAGCTGCGGGATTTTTGGTGCCACGCTGCCTAATCGGCTGAACTCCAGCCTTGGCCTTCAATCGTTTCCAAGACCGATATCCGATCACCCCGGTGGACTTCTTAGATAGCCTGATCTTTACACAGATTCGCAAATACTAGCATACGTCTTACAATAACCCAGAGACGAGAGCGAAAAGAACTCAGCGACGTTGAGACTGGATATACGTATCGTACATCCTATCCTATGCTTTTGGAAGTGGGGAAGCCTTGCTTGCATCAACGCCAAAAGCAAGTTTTCTCCTCGGCGACAGCTTCGACCGGATCCGGCGTAAAGCTAGCTTTTGGAACGGTTGCCTAATTTCGCAACTTTGCCAGAATTTGCGATCTTGGGTGCGCCTGGAGTGATACTTGTTGCATCTGATAGTGTTGTTGAGCGGAAGTAGCGTTAGTGGCATGGTAAAGGAGTCCTCATCCGGTTAGTCTACGAGTATGTCTAAGATAGATTCCTTCGGTTCTGTCAGATCCAGACTTCCACAGCCCACCCAACAAGTGTCACTCGCAGAGACAATATACTACAGATGCAGATATACATTTCGCCTCGCTGCCATGGACATATACCAGGAAGGTGCTCTTCCTCGGGAATGAGTTCTGAATGATTCAAAGCATTCGTAGTTCAGTATATAGCTAAAATTGTTTCGGTGGATACCTTTGCTGTCTATCTGCTCACACTTCGGTCTTCGTTTCCCGATACAGGAGGGAAAGGCGTAGTGTTTGATAACCATTCACGGGAAGCATTTCGTATCATCCCACTCTACTTTTTTCTTTTTGCCGAGACATAAGGTTGGATAGAGTGATGCTTGCCATTACAGAAAAGACAAGAAATCTATCAATGAGATATTTGACAGCAAAAGGCGATCCTTGGCTAATAGGGTGATAAAGGCAGCGTCGCTGAGGGGATAGCAGGCACCCGCGGCTCAAATGCATTGCCCGAGTGCAGTTACCAACAAAGATAATATTTTTGCCTGAAAGCGTCAGAGGTGTGCCACTCGCAGCCACTGGTAACGAGACGGGATGTTGTCCCGCTGCGGCTGAGTCAGCTAAGAATGACAGCCAACGGGGCGCGTCAAAACTCACGGACCACCTTTCCTCACCAAAATTTGGTGAGGGATTTTTAAAATTATTTTAAATTTCTCAAAAAACTCATGATACACTCTTGAGGCTCTTAACAGATATACTACATATTGAATGGAAAATTTTAGAAAGTTGGTGGACTGTTATTGATAATCGAATCTTGTGATTTTGGTGAGAATTTGGCACATTTCTGGGGGTGGTCCGTGAGTTTTGACGCACCCTGTTGAGCCTTCTGTCGACTTTTCATCACCAATAGACCCGCTTCTGGTCGAGCCGCGTCTCACATTCTCAAAGTTGCCTCGTCTCCACAGCTAGGCACCCGTGATAATGTCACGCCCCTTAGCCGCTCGTGATACCAACATGTCTTCAGCTGACCATTGGCTGTGACCACAGCGGTATTCCTTCAGATTCCTGTAGAAATATCTCCACTCGAGAACGCACTTCCAGAATGGTTGGTACGCTGCTTTATGACATGCTCGTAGACGACTAATCTTCGGACTTGACCAAACGCTCGTTTCCGGAACATATGTGGATCAATCCTGTTAACTTTGATCGTAACTACATATTTACAGCATGCGCACTTCCTGCCCTGTGCTGGGTGTTTCGCGTCCCTGGTATTGTCTGTAGGAACGAAGACGGCCTTTTCACTTTGCCACGGATTCCACGAGAGACTGAAGATACAAAGAGGCTCGTTGTTCTTGTTGGCATCTAGATAGCAATAAGCAACTTTCCAAAGCCCCATCAAGAGGAAAAGTCACCTTGTACCGTCTGCCTATCTTCGAGGGAAATCTTGTCTTCTGAGCGTTCAAAGACAATAATCTGCTGCTCTGTCAAGCAAGACTTGGATAACGCGCCCTGAGTCGATTGTGAGCTCTTGGAAGCAACTCGCTTAACTTGTTGATTTTCCATGTGATAATCAAAGAGCTTTTTCTCGCTCAAATTTTGCTTGCAAATACAAGATGCAGAATGCGTTGAGAGCTGATGATTTATGGAAGCATTTTGAAGCGAAGCGACGTCACCATTATATACGGCAGGAGTCGGATCGGCTACATATGCATAGCCCAGAGGCCATCCAGATCGCTCATCAACAAGTCAGCCGCCTGCCTGCCAGCCAGAGAATCCGGCCATCAATCAGCTGCCTCAGATTGGACACGGATCTTGTTCCCTCCTGTTCTAAAGGTAGACATACTGTTGGGCCACTGTGAGCCCCGCAGCGATACGCTGCGCCTCCACCATGAAAAAGGCAGTTTGTGATAATTGCTTATATTTCAGCCCAAGTTGAGCTTCAGCTAGGCCACACCGATCAGAATGCGTCTTTGCCTTGTTACTCCAACAAGGCGCACGAGATCTGCTGCTCTTAATGCAAAATCAAAAGTTGGTGTGCGGCTCTTCTAAAAGTCAGCCTAGGCTTCCTGAAATTTGCCTTGCATGAGCCAGTGACAGTCTCTCTGAGGAACACGAGATCTTGCCAGGCATCTGTCTTCCAGACCCTTGCTGTAGAGCACTTGCACACAACCTCTCGCTAAGTTACGACTCAGCCTCCTGTGGCTTCATTGCCTGATTGCCTTCTTAACTACATCAACAATAGATGAGACGTTAACATGATTTAGTATGGAAGTTGCTTCGCCTGATGGAAATGATCGATGCAATTTGCCGCCTTGATGCATCCGTCAGTTGCGAGTGCTGCGCTTTAGAGTATGCCCATTGTCATTTCTGTTCAAGTTTTTTGTAGGGGCGGTGTGTAAGAATTGAATCGCAACTGAAGCCCCGTCCTGCGTCGGCGGCTGGAGCGCTGGTCTCCTGAAACACTTCGTAACCTATATATCTTTGGTAGTGCATCCTCTTTTGCTGCGTTTCGTATCTATCATAAGCTTTTGGACTCCAGTTGACGGCCGAGAATCTGTTTTCTCTTTTTTCTTTTTTTTTTTTTTAATTACTTCGTTGCGCTCCTCAGCATCTAGTCTAATTTGGGAGCCTATTATCATGGTTGAAGGGAGCTCCTCAAGACATGCCGCGACTGCTGGTAAGTTTCAAAGAGAATCACGTGACAGCAGCATGATATAATGTTGTAAGAAGACATTTACTTATTCATGACAGATGCAATATCTGCCGCCCATGCTACTGAATTGCCGAAGAATGCTCAATGCGATATCTCTGACTCCAACCCAAATAGCCCATGGGCACGCAAACTCATTCTAGCCTTAGGCATGTTTACCAAGAAATCCTGCACGTCAGCTCAAATTACTAAATCGCATGTAGATGGAGGGGGTGTCAGAGGCTATTGTTCTTTGCTAGTACTGAAACGGCTCATGTTTCTCATTGCACAGATTGAGCTTGGAAGGCGACCGAAGTGGCTTGTTGGTGCTCCCAGGTCCGCGAAGAAGCTATTGCTGATCAAATAAGCCTGGTGACCCGAAAAGCGATTCTCAGAACACCTGCCCAATGGAATGCCACACTCCGAACAACGATAGTTCAGCGTATCCCTGGAATCCAAGTTCGCCTGGTCCAGGAGCGTCAACACAGTTATTGAACAATCAAGAAAGCCCGGATGAACTCAAAAGCTCGATTGATATTACTTTCGAGAGCGAGATATCGCAGTTCCGACCTCATCATTATTTTGACTATATCGCAGGTACCAGTACTGGCGGGTGAGCACGAATCTACCTATTCTAAGCAAGTAAACTATTAAATCTGTGGCTTAGATTGAGCGCCATTATGTTAGGACGCATGCAAATGACAGTTGATCAAGCGATGCAGCAGTACGATGTCGTCGGGAAGCAAGTGTTTGCAAAACCAAGAAACATGCACCCTCAGTGGCCTATCATGAACTACGTCAATCCGAAATACCCATCTAGAAACATGGTCCAAGCACTCCAAGAGGTGACAAAAGGGGGTCTTGCTGAGGAGATGCGGGAACTTGAGTTAAATGAGAGGGAGATGCACTTTGCCAATAGGAACGAAGCCAAGTGTCGAACGTAAGACTCAAGAAACCTTCACTTCAATGAACATTGCTAATATTGGGGAAGCGTGGTTGTTGCTCATGGATCGAGCAACGACGATGCAAGGAAGCAGGCATACGTGTTTCGCAGCTACGACCATCCCCACCCTTCGCCTCTATCGGACTCAAAATGGCGTAAGCGACGCCTCAATCCGGGACACGCTCATCGTGATCCCATATGGAAAATCGCAAGAGCGACATCTGCTGCACCAAAATATTTTTCGAAGATTTCTTTTGGTAACCAGACTTTCCGCGACGGCGGGATCGTGGCGAACAACCCCACAAAGATCATTCTTGACGAAGTCTTCCAGATGCACTCCCAGAGGCCACAGTTGCTGTTGTCTATAGGGACTGGCGTATTTGAATCAGGTGGTTCGGGCAACAGAGATGCGGTCGGTTCACGACAAGTGAGTTACATTGGAGATTGGAGCAATGTCTTTAAAATCATTCGTGACCTAGCCACCCAATCAGAAGAGACGCACAAAGCAATTGAAGAACGTATGCACGACTTAAACTCCTCAGAACCAGAGATAAAGTACCATCGATTCAATGTATCGGGGCAAATGCGTAAAATCGCGCTCGATCAGTGGGAACCGAGGAAAGTTATGGATCAATCACAGATCGGCGATGAGACTAAAGGTGAAATCCTGGCTCTTACCAAAGAGTACCTTGCGCGTTCTGAAGTTCACCAAAGGATACTTGAGTGTGCATGTCTACTCGTGAGGAACCGTCGTCTACGTGCAGAGACCGAACGCTGGGAAGAATATGCGCACAGCATCGTTTACAACTGTGTGACGAAGGAGTGCAAGGATTCCACATGGTCCAGGACATTTTCAACCAGAAACGAACTTCGTCAGCATGTGACTGATAGTCATTCCTGTCTTTGGAAGATAGCAATCAAGGATCACCCAGACATGGGGTACGCTTGTGCTCGGGACCAATGTTTTAGCGACGCAATCAATGTGTTTCCAGATGACAAAAGTCTCAGAGAACACTTAAAAATAGTACACAAGATCAACCATCCTCAGTTCAAGACCCGAAGAGAACTCGAGTCAGAGCTAGATGAAGGAAGAATGAGTCGGATGGAAGCAGTGGAACGCCGTCAGTCCGATCTAAAGGCAAAAAGCCAGACCGCCACAAATGACAGATCAACTGTAGCCAGGACAGGTGCTTCCTTTTCTAGCTCAATAACGCCCTTCGCAGAGGGTGGCAGAATCACCACCGAGCTTCGTTGGCCGCTCAAGCTCCAACTTCAGAAGCCCTGGAAGAAGAAAGAAAAGAGTACGAAAAAGCAACAAGAGACACAAGAAGATTTTTCCAACGGAGACCTAGCGGGTCCATCTCATGCAACGTCATAAAGCTATATTAGTGGTATGCGTTTCTAATATAATGTTGTTTGCGACATCTAAGTTACAACAGACATCAATTGACGTGGGCACACTCCGGACTACAGCCTCTCAAAAAAGCTTCAACTTTTGGTTAATCTTCACCTTCGCGTCATTCGAATCACCCAAATAAGACAAGATTCCAGCATTTCGGTCCAGTGCAACTGAGTTCTACAATCGAATTTCTTAATATCACCTCCATTGTCATTGTACCAGTATTGCTAGGTATTCAAGAGCTGTAACTGTTCCACAGTATATGTGTATTGTGATATGGATATCTTAGCAGCGGTGTTTACCAGGAGAAAATTGCACTTTTAGGCGTTGTCAGGATCTTTATGTACCTGCGTGGTTGGGAATGCCAAGTCTGCAGAGTCGCAATCTGTACGTACTTGCTTCAGGTTGTCCAGCATTTCATGATTCCTCCGCTTGTCCAGAACTGTCGTTGTCTCTGATAGCGATACATCACTCAGAGATTGTACATCGTTTGCAGCTTCAGGGGTGAATTGTTTAAAAATAATTCTGTACACAATCCTGCTTTTTTCTCAAATACCTAAATATAGCGGGCTTAGTAATTATGAACAGCTGTCTTTCAATAAGCATAAAGCTACCATCTTTAAGCAAATTCATGTTCGGCATATCTTACGGATTTAGATTGTCGAGATTTTGATGATTTGTTAGCGCACCATCTTGCACTGCGTACTTCTCAGTTCATGCGAATATGTCAGCATTGCTGCCTTGGTATGAATTTTGTTCCTCTCACACGATCCTTTGCTTGACCTTCCTTCAGAGAAACCTATAATGCCGGCTACTGATGAAACCATTAATTCAGGGCGTCCAATTGCTGCTGACGGATCCTGCAAGACGTGTAGGAGCAAACGCCCTGGAGGGCGATGGGACGGACAACCCGGATTGCGCCCCGCAGATCTCACTCGCTCAGTGGACGAGGGTTGCGTCAGCTGCGAAGTCCTTCTGAAAGGCATCCGCCTCCTGAACAAGGACTGGGAATATGGCAATTTAGCTCAGAATGGTTTTGAAGACGTTCCAAGCTTTGACGTGTATGAGGGGGAAAATCCGGGACAGGAGAGCATTGTGGTTATGTTGACAATCAACCGACCTAAATCAAGCGGCAGATACGAAAAATTACACAGAACATGGCTCGAGTTCTTTACACTTGCGGGTATGTGATCTGGCACTAGGAAATTCTTGAATCTATATCTGAAGTTCTTGGTGAAGATCGCCCATCGTCTCTTAGTCGCTTTGGTCCTGCAAGATTTATTCCAGACACATTGGCGTCTGAGGAATTTGTAGACCAGGCAAAGAGATGGCTCACAGAGTGTGATATACACCACCCTGGTTGTAAGATAAGCACAGATGGTCCTTTGCCGACACGGATACTTGATCTGGAAGACGAGAGCGGGAAACCCTTCGTCTCTTTACGTGAAAGCCAAGGCATGACTGGCAAATATGCATGCCTGAGTTATCGTTGGGGTAGTTCTAAGCCTTTTGTAACGACAACTATGAATCGGACGCTGAGGTCCACCGGATTTGCTACCGAGGAACTGCCTGCTACACTCAGGGACGCCGTATACTTCACAAGGGAATTAGGCCTCCGATATCTTTGGATTGACGCCCTTTGTATACTTCAGGACGACAGAGAAGATTGGGAACGGGAGTCGGCAAACATGAGCCGTGTTTATGGCCAGTCGTATTTCACCCTTTGCGCGTCGCATACAAGTGATATTAGCGATGGGTTGTTCACGAAGCTTGACCAAGCCCGAGACGGGCCGTTTCATCTTCAAGAAATACACAATGGGCAAGAGGCTCCGATTTATGCCCGAAGAGAACTATCTCATCATCAGTTCATCTCTCTGAATGATGCTGCACCGGGAACATGGGCCGAAGACCGATATCCTTTAATAGAACGAGCTTGGGCTCTTCAGGAACATCTCTTGTCCCCACGCGTTATCCAATTCGCTACCCATGAGCTTGTATGGGAATGTTGGGAACATATGTCATGTGGATGCGGAAGGTTTAATAAGTCAAGAGCTGCCAGAAGCCACTTTTTGCAACGACCATCCCAAACAGGAGATCCAGACGTCGTGAAATCGATCTGGAACAATATCTTGCGTGCATACTCGCCTAGAGCTACAACAGAATCTAGAGACAGACTTCCGGCATTATCAGGTTTAGCTCATTCATTGGAAGATCAAATGAATAGTCGATACTTAGCAGGTATATGGGATCGCGATTTTGCAAACGGGCTTCTATGGTATAAGCCTCCCTCTTCTTTGACTCAGAACCCTCGGCGACCGGACAAATACCGCGCACCTTCTTGGTCTTGGGCTTCTGTTGATGGCCATATCTTCCATAGTCATGGTGGCGATCTTACTCCGGAAACGCAAATAGCTGAGATCAATGAAGCTCAGACTGTTTTGAGTGGGTCTGATCCAATGGGAGCGGTAAGTGGTGGCCATATTAGGTTGCAAACACTCTTGACTGAGGTACGATATGAATACACGGAATCGCAGTCGGAGTACCATCACTCAACTTATATGTGTAAGAAAAATGATCTTGAAGCAGCCTTTAATCCAAATTGGGCCTTTGAGCTTCCAGGCACCGACCACATTCCCAGCGGGGCGAGCTTTCCATGCATCATCCTGGGCCACACGGATCACACAATGGCGATTGTATTGCGAGGACTCGGCTCTGCGGACCGTGTGTTTGAACGGATAGGGTCATTCTTCATCAACGAATCCAATGACATTGAAGCTTGGTTTCGAGATGCCGAGATGACCCGATTCACTATCATCTAGCCATTACACAGTAGATATGTCCTGTCATTCAATGGTCGAAGAGTCTGCGGGACTGAGCTATGGACGCTTTGATCACGGAGTGTTTGTGGAGCGACCTCCAAGGAGTCCAACTCTCCCCAATCGCAGACGCAGGATCAAGCCACCAAGCCCCGCAAATGCAGACAAGCAGGCAATACAGTCTTCATACTGGTGAGGCAGCACACGAGAGCGTCATTCGTTTGTAGCAGCATCTCGTTGGCACAAATATCTCAGTTTTGCGCTGCTGAGAATGCGGACATAAAGTGTAGCGCTGTTGGAAACCGTCCTGATATTGCATCTTTGGCAAATAGGCGGCTCAATCAAGGAGAGCCGAGCAGAACTCAACAAATGGACACTGCGAGCATCGAGAAGCGAGGAGGATCCATGATTCCGCAAGATACGCGATGATATCAGACGCATTTGGAGAAGAGCATGTACGCTTCTGAATGGTTCCAGGCGAAGACGTGCTTGTGGATCTTAACTTCGCCAGTCGGAACAACGTTGGTGCTACGCAAGGAATCGTGGTCATGTGAACGAAGATAGCTGGGAACAGTCGTTTGAAGGTGAGCGAAACAAAAGATCGCTTGTGCAGACAATGCCGTCTCGTGCTCCGAATGCAATGCATTTTCTACAAATCGTTCATGCTGTTCATGTCATGTCCGCGTTCTGGCCATTCAACCCAAGTTTGGGTCATGTCTCGGGACTTGGTTCACTTCAATCCTCTCTCCCCTCCCACAACGCCTCGATGCCTTCCCAGAACCGCTCCTCATCTCCATTCCATCGCTCCCGCCCAACCTTCTCCCGCTTGACTGACCACTGTCTTCTCACATCCTCACGATGCACCTCTCCCTTCTCCCTCATCCCTTCCCTCCCTCCTCCCCCGCCGTCTTCCTTCCAGCTAAACAGCATCTGCTTCCCAGGAAATACGTAAGCCTTCCTCACTCCCGCCGGCACCACTTCCCCGCCATTCAGCTCTCTCCGGATCCTCGTCTCCTCTTCCCCTTCCCTGCCGCACACCCACGTCCACCAGCTCAGCACCATACACATTAGCAGTAGGATCAGCGACCAAACCGACTTCTTTAGCCACTGCGGGTTTCGCACCGCGTCGTGCAACACAGCCTTAGGAGACAGAGACGGTGCGGCGTCCAACACGATGGCTTGCACGGGCAGTGGCGTAGAGTGTGCATCGCGGTAGAGGCGCAAAAGCGCGCATGCATGCGCTGCAGCTGGAGTACCGAAGAGATGGAGGAAGATCGGTGGTCCAGTAACGGTAGTAGTGGCGCTAGCCGTGCTATTGCTGCTGCTGCGTCGGCGGCGGGGCGATGGAATCGCCGGAGATTGAAATTCGGTAGTGCCCAGAGGAGGGGACGATGGAACAATATTGGGTTGAACTGAGCGTGGTGGCGCAAGAGCGTCGAGAGCCGCAATGAGGTGCTCAGTTTGCCTTGAGGCGGAGTTAAAGAGCACGGTGAGTGGCAGACGAAGGATGAGGATTTGGGCGGTGGGGTAGAGAGTGCGGTATCCGGTAGCGTAGCGGTTGAGCTGGGAGGTAGAAGCCGTGGGCCAAGTACTGAGAATAATGGTATGTGGTGGAAGTGGAAGTGAATTGAGGCGTTGAACTGCTGGGCGGTGCGTATGGCCCCGGTTGGGAGAGGTGCTGTATGCTGAGGGAGGGGATATTCTGCACGAAGGCTTCTTCGGTTCAATGAGGTATACGGATGGAGAGAGGCGTTGTACGCCGCGAGGAATGTTGGGTGCAGATTCCATTTTACCAGGAAGTTTTCGGTCTCTTTGAAAAGATGTTTTTACTTTTCTTTTCAAATAAATTTCCCTGCTGAATCTGGACTCTCGGGCTTGAAATCAAAGGACTTTCGCGAATTTCGGTAGAAATGAGTGAGAGTTATTGCGAACAGACTTGCATGTCTTGTGACGTTTCCGTATAGAGTATTTTGCGTCCAATGATGTACAGAGCACGAGCTTCACTGGGAAACACCAAACCAAAAGTAGGCAACGACGCAGTAAGCCAACAGCCACAATTTCAACTGTTACTCCGTCGATATTAGGAGGATTCCAGTTGCTCGGCCCCTCACCCCAATCAGAATTGGAGGTTGCAATGGAGCATCGAAGCAGAATCGATTTGCAAGATCGAAGGTGAAAGTTGGAAAGTCACAAGGGAAGGAGCCAAAGGCCACAAGAAGGCACAGCAGGATTAATAGATTCGTTGCAAGAAGAGAAGTCATTCGTGATTTCACAACCTCATGGAAATGCTGCTTTAAAAATATCCAACTCTGGCTTCTCTGTGGCGGAGTTCCGAGCGCCCAACCGGTCAACCAGGCACTTCCTCGTCTTCTCCTTGGGAGATGCTTTATTTAATCTGCGCCGCGATCCACTCCATCCAGCAAGCCAGCAGCGCTGACGGGGCCCAGCCCACGAGCTACGTCTACAAGGCTTTTGGACGTGCATCGTATCGACGAGCTGCCCACGCTTACCCCGAATGAGCTTAAAGGGATCTGGGATACGAATGATTTGCGCCGGGGTGAGGACGCTTGGGAGCTTTGGACGGGTTGTCCGAGGTCCCACGGCGCTGGGACCTGGGTCATCAAGGTGAGCAAAGGCTCGTAGAGAGCAAGGAGGAGAAAGAAGGTGAAAAGTGGTTCCCTGGGGTCAGCGGTGCAGGCAAAGCAGAGGCTGGATGGGAGGAGGCGCTCTGTTCGGCCGGATGTGGGGGGCAACCTTTTTGACCAACGCCACACTTCGGGGTACCTAGAACAGCCCAGCAGCCATGAATGAACCTGATTGAAGGGAACGCTGTGGTGCATTTCCCCTTTCAATCGTCTTTGCCACCGACTTGCTTGCATTCGGAAATTTGGTCCAAAGTGTAATGGTTTGATAGTGTTCTAATTTTGTATCATTTAATCCTTGGCACACAGTCGAAGAGACATAAAGACTCAGACGCCATATACAGCTCTACCCAGTCTCAAAGTATGCTCCTACAGGCCAGATAGGATGCATTGCTGTACGCGCATTGCAAGCCATGTCTTCGATGCCCGGAACGCCCCGCTATTATGCCGTTATCGCAACGTGCTGACCGAAGAGGTCAACGTCTTATCCGACAACGTTTCGAAAACACCAATGAGATCTTGGAAAAACCGACGCTACATCCCTTCTGAAGCACAAATACGTACGGCCGCATATCATCGACCCAGTAATGCTGCCCTGTGACCGACCGTATGCCATGCAAGTCGTACATACATGCAGACGCAGTTTCAGCATGTCTCAAACGCCGGGACCAAGTTTCCTCTTACACATTCATGCCCGTTGTCCTCCCGCTCGTGTGTGCCTTCTGAAACTGATAGAGCAGACCTAAGACGCCTGCACCGCCGTGCCCCGCACCGTCATCTGCGTCGTCACCATCCTCGTCATCGTCCATACCCCCGCGAAGTCCGCCTGGTCTCTCAGTGGTCCAGGAATCACCCAGACGGCTGTCGTCTTCGATCATCTTGCTGGTGGTGATGCTTCGTGGCGTCGGCGAGCCCATCGCTGCCGCTGCCACCGTAGACGCTTCTGCAGCAGCTGGTTTGACGACGTCGTCGGAGTGAGAGTCTCGAGATGCCTGCCGGATAGGTGTAACGCGAGATGCCGCATGCTGAGGCGATTGTCGTAGGGCCGATCCGGCTGGTTGGTGATGTGGATCCAGGACAAGCGACTGCACTGGAGAACTGTGGCCTGCTCCAATGCCAAAGCGCGGGGTATCGCGGCGCAAGAGTTGATTCTTGTTTGACGGCCCTCTGCTCGTCGGAACTCCTGACTCAGGTGATGCTAGGCCAGGGAAAGCGGGAGGCGGGCGGAATGATTTCTTGTTCAATGAGCGTTGGTGTGGCCCAGGTCGACCAGCGCGTGAAGCACCATAATCTGCCATGAATCCGTAATACGAGGCCAGCATCTTCCCGTCCTTGGTAGAGTAGTAGTCGTCACGAAGGTCAGTGGTGCCCTCGATTCCCTTGGTCTCCGCTGCTGCACTGGCACCCTTCTTGAAGTCGAAAACGGCAAAGGAGCACACGTGGCCAATCCCGTCGACGTGAATGGTAAACTCGCGGAAAAAGTCAACAACGCGTTCTGAACACTTTGGCAGGGTGATGAGGAGGATGAATGGTGTTAGCAAGTTACCCAACATTTCTTCCACAAACAGGACGGGCTTGACTTGGTACAGGGATGAAAATTCGTTCCGCACATCTACACTATGAAGTCTATCCTCCCAATGTGCTGGTTTGTAATGGATTCTTTCAATGACTTCTCTCAAATGCAATTCTGGGTCTGAAACAAATGTCTCTTCGGGAAGAGAATTTCGAGCAGCTGCGAAAATGGCTGTCAAAACGGTGAGGTAAAACAGGGCAGTCCTGTCGTGTGTGATTTCGAAGCCGAGGAATAATTCTGGATCGATCAAAGTTGCCAGACCGAGGACGCCGGCCAATGCACCAGATACAAAAGCAACAAACGCGGTGGCTTGCGTCACCTTATCCTTGGGAAACTGTTCAAGATAGGCATCAGCAAACGGGTACGCCATCCTCAGACGTCGGTTGCAAAGATGTGGGAGTTCGTTGAATTCTCGAAACTTCCATTTGGCTAGTGCTGTCCATTCCCGTGCGCCAGCCTGAGATGGCCGCTCTTTGAATTCCTGTTTGTCGTCTGTCAGTACTTGGCGGCTCATGGATCTGGAGCGCCCAGCACGAGGACTTACTAGAAAATTGCGGTAGAAGTACATGACTAGAGCGTAGAAAATGACTACAGGTGAGGCAACGAAATTGAGCCATGCAGTGAGGAGAAGTCGATTGTTGATTCCGCGGACGAGGTCTCGCCGCGAAGTCTCTCTAAGAACACCTGGCTTGATATGGCCTTTCTCATCGAAGAAGAAGTCTATGATTGCCATATCGATGTTCAACATCATCAAGTTGGAAAAGAACTGCCTCTTTCGGAAAAAAGGAATGGGAAGTGAAAAGTCAAAGATTGCCTTGTTGAACAAAGCAATCAGGTAGTTTTCTCTTCGCATCAGGCGATTTGCAATGTCATGCGCGTCCATGCGCTGCTTCGAGTGATTGCCGAGGAGCTTTCTCGTATGAGGTGCCAAGTTTGGGGCAGTGATCGGATTGTTGTCTCGCAGAGTCATGAGTCGCTGGACAATGTACTGCCAGGACACGGTCTGGATTTCGCCGTCTGGGATGCCCAGGAGGTGGTGGTAGAATTCATGCAAATGCCAAAGACGGCGAATGTCAAGCAAGTTTTGAATGAAAGCGAAAATCCAGACAAGGGCACCAAAATATATAGCAATATTGAGGATCGTAGACATTCTACAACGAGGTTAGGCCTGGTATCTGGAAACCACGCACCAGTATACTTACTTTTTGGTACACTGTGGAATCATAACAGTGGTCAATTTTCGTTCATGAGGGATTGCGGGATAATCGACGCAGGCTAGGAGGAAGACACTGAACGAGAAGACGAAAGCGATTGTGCTGTGAGTGTGCTAGCTTAGTACTATTGGATGGTAGAAAGTCAGAGGGTCTGACGTACAGCATATTGAGGAAGCGAGCGAGTATGATTGACCAAAAGCCATGATTTGTGTAATATGTGTACACATCACCAAGGAAATTGTCGAGGTTGTATACGTTGGTCCACCTCCACATGGCCTTCTCTCTCGGGTCCGCTATTAGCATTGTCGTCCTCGTTTGTCGATTCCTGATTGGTCTTGTATCTGTCGACAGGTCTTCATGCAGTGGCTGTTGCTCCTGAGCAGAACTCCAGTGGGCTCTGTTGCTTTGACTCGAAGGACCAGGCACCGGCGGTGGGAGTGCCCTTGGGACAGTATCTGGGGAGGCTGGGCCCGAGACCTGCTGCCTGCGTCCTCCCTCTAGCAATAGAGATTCAGGTACATCTTCTTCCTCATCTAGCACAGCATCGATGTTTCTTTGCTGGCGCATCCATTTTGGCGTAACTCTTGATCTGGTGCTGCTTCTGGTTCTTCCACTGCGATGTCGCCCAGTATTACCTCCCAGGAATGCCGTACTTTCCGTTGTGACTTGACTTTCGGTAGCATCTTGAAGCATATGGCCCAGATCCTGATCGTGAAACTGTTCTTGTAAGTTTGCCTCATCTAAAGCCATGCCCGCCATATCGTGACGGTCTGAAGTATCCGAGCGCTCTTCGTCCTCTTTCATCGTCTCGTATATCGATCTGCCTCCATTCGGGTTGCGTAAAAGACTGGAGAGCATGTTGAAAGTCGCAAGTTTAGTGTTGTTTTAGAAGAGGATTTTCACAGTCACTGGCGTGTCTGCGTGACAAGGTCGTTGCGAAAGGGCTTGAGAGAATATGCCCGGGCAACCAAGGGAGATCTCCATGAATGCGAGGAGAAAAGGACTGCGAACAGATCAAGGCAGGCGAGAGGCTGTCATCGGAACACTCCAAGGCACGAGGTTCGTCGTAGAAGAAGGCGAGTGAGTGCGCGTGTTTCTTGAGTCGGTCTTGAAGATGGTCCAGTGACGTACTGCGGTCTTGAGGTAAAGGTAGCTCGCGCACGGACCAGACCGTACTTGCGGACCTGGCACGCCGCAATCTCTTGCCATCTGGTTAACAATCCTACCTGTTATCCACGGCTGTCAGCAATGACAGCTGGCTGGGCTCAGCGCTATAGAGTCTGAACAAGCAATCAATGATTGTGGACTTGCATTGATACGAAATTGGATTTGCATTGATCGTGTAGTGATATTTCTTACTTTCACTTGGCTTTTCTTTTCTTATTTACTCTATCAACATGTCTCTTGATGAGATCGACCACGATCTCACGGACTCTCCATATGTGCAGGACGCACAGACAAGTTCACAATTGGGAAGGTCGGGTGCAGCACTGTCTAATCGAATAACCAAGGTATTGGCTGGCTCCTATGCTGATCTCGAGATCCGCGATGCTCTTGAGACTTTGGATGAGCGTGGCCTTGTCAACAATGCGGAGACGAGGCGGCAACTTCGACTTAATGTGCAAAGAGAGCTCATTCAACGCAATGGCGAGGTCGTGCAAGACTTTGGGAAAGTGGCCGAGGTCCGATACTCTCTGGATGGATATCACTGTTGACACTGGACTAATAGGATCTAATAGCAACTCAAACGCATAGGAGCAGCAGTGGAAAACCTAAATAGATGTTGTAGCCAGATGCGTGTTAATATTGCAGCTGCAAGTCGGGAGACGGCCCCTGTTCTAGAGGAGGCCAATACCCTCACGCAGGAGAAGAAGCAGATTGAAGCGAAACAGCAAATCCTCGAGGTATTCAATGCTCATTTCCATCTCTCAGACGACAATCTTGTAACTTTGACGTCTACTGCCGAACCAGTCGATGACGACTTTTTTCGGGTCTTGGCAAGGACCAAGAAGATTCACGAGGATTGCCGAATTTTGTTGGGCACTGAGGACCAGAGATTAGGCACGCAGATTCTTGAAAATAGTGGCAAGCAGCTCAATGCCGGCTTTCAGAAGCTGTATCGCTGGCTCCAGCGAGAGTTCAAGTCGGTGGACCTAGAAAATCCGCAAATCAGCTCCTCATTAAGACGGGCCCTCCGAGTACTGGCCGAACGACCATCACTGTTCCAAAATTGCTTGGACTCATTTGCAGAAGCGCGAGATAAATCGTTGTCGGACGCTTTCTATGTTGCACTCACTGGGTACTCGTCGAATCCGGACTTCAAACCTACCACCAAGCCGATCGAGTTACTTGCACACGAGCCACTTCGTTACGTGGGGGATATGCTGGCATGGGCGCATTCCGCGACTGTCTCTGAGCGCGAAGCCTTGGAGGTACTCTTCAACTCTCAAGGAGATGAAATCGCAAAGGGAATCCAAGCTGGGATCGAAAGCGAACCATGGTCGTATGAAAATGGCGAGGAGACGGTATTCGATGGACGCAAAGCGCTGAACCAGATCGTCAATCGTGCCTTTAGTAGCGTCGCCAAACAGATCCGACAGCGTGTGCAGCAAGTCATTCAAAGTCATGAGGATCCAGTACTGGAGTACGAACTCTCTAATTTGGCACTGTTTTACTCTGCAACTTTTGAAAAGCTCGCCGGTGCAGAAGCTGAGATAATCCAAAGTCTCAACGAGCTATCGGAAGCCGCACTGGCTCAGTTCCGGGCCAACATGCGCGATCATGTCCTTGCTGCTCAGAACGACCTAGCTGCGATTACACCTGATCTCGCACCGCCCGATTTCCTTGATGATGCTCTCGATCGACTGCAATTGCTCATGCGAAGTTACGACGCTTCAATTGCTGCGGCTCCAAACAAGCGCGCGGGCCTGCAGACCGTTCTTGTGGAGGCGCTGGACCCATTCTTGGAAGTGTGCGAGGGGCATGCCAAGCGGCTTAGCCAGCCGGCAAGCGACATTCTTGCGATCAATTGTTACTCTGCCACCAAAGCTGTCTTGTCCCCACAGCGATACGCCAGTGACCGACTGGACGAGCTTAATCAGGCGATGCAGGATCATCACTCGAGACTGGTTGAATGCCAGCACGTCTATCTTCTCGGGGAATCTGGGATCCAGAATCTTGTCGCAGATCTTGAATCGATAGGAGATGAGCCGGACGACTTGAGACGCATTCCCAAGCTTGAGCCGTTCCAACCAGACAATTTATTAGCAACCAGTCAGCAGCTCGACGAATTCCTCCCGTCTGCACTCATGGATGCCATGTCAAATATCAAACTGTTGCAAGACACAAGACTGGCACAGAGTATTACGGAAGATGCAGCTGCCAGATTCTGCGAAGATTTCGAAATGGTTGAGAGCAAAATCACGGCTGCTGATGACCTTGAAAATGGGATGGAAGAGGAGGATGACGAAGACGAGGACTCTCCTCTGAGATTGAGAGATTTGTTCCACAGGACAAGCGCAGAGATTCGTGTCTTGCTAAGCTAAACTGACATACTTGAATGCGAAGTCTAGCTTCAATTGAGCATCTGATGTGTAGTTCAAGGACCATATCCTTGGTTATCGAAACGGACTGTGAATGTATTCCGCCTCGTAGATTCATTCGCTAAACGCAGCTGAAATGTCTTTGTAACGACTCCCATCGCGCAGCAGACATCTGTTGGCCAGTTGGTGGTTGTCTCTCACCGGATCAGGGTCCCGTAGCGGCAGGGTTCGAAGGGATTGGCACGCGTCATAGCAAGGGCAGGTTCAGCCGCAGGTTAGATGATCGATCCAGACCCTAGTACCACGCTCCACAGATCTCGCTGATCCTCCCAATCCGTTGCTGCTATCGTCCTATCGCGAGAGGCCAGAAGGCCAGAATGCTCCGTCGGTGCCGCCGCGGCAGCCTTGCTAGGACACTTGCGAGGCTCGATCTCAGTTCATGATGACTATACATGACGCTAGCGGTGGTGACGCCTTGTTGCAATTCGTGTGATTTGAGGCTGCCATCTCCTTCACTGCCCTTCCACGTGTCTCCGTGCCTGTGTGCCTTTCGAGAGGGTCCTAAAATACCATGCGCGCGTCATAGAAGATTGCAGCAAAGAAACGACACTTCAGTAACTACATGCAACCATGCAAGTTGCCGCTTACCTGATTCATGATCAACAACACAACTCTACCTAGCCATAGTTTCACGCTCAGTCTTAACATTTCAACCTGCTCTCATTCAACTACGCTGTGTCTATTCTGCCAATAGTTCTCGTTGGTCTTCGCCGCTCCCTTCTGCCGCCATGGACGATAAGAATGATCATGGCGCCAATTCTCAGTCCATCAAGATCACCAAACGATCGGATCGTAGCATTCGCATGTTAATGCTACAGAAATTCCTCTATGTGTTCAAGACTTATCTAGCTCAAGCGAAAAAGCACTACCCTCCGGAATCTGTCCGGTTAAAGCCTCCAACGGCCGTGCTTAGAAAATGCACTGTTAACGAACGCCAGGTCGACGGCATCTGGATCTATGACCTTGAAGCCAAGAAGGCCGCGCCCAAGCATAACATGCCCCGCGTAGATACTAGCGAGCATGGTCCCACTGGCAAATTTCCCAATGTCCAGAGAAAACGCCGAATATACTATTTCGCCGGCGGTGGATGGCAGATGCCCGCTTCCAAACCCCACTGGAAGACGCTCGCCGAAATCCTCAGACGCCTTTCAGAAATCCCTTCATCTGAGGGGACTACCCAACCAACAGCCCCAACCGTCATCTCCGTCGTTTCCTTCCCCCTCGCTCCTGCCTCTCCAGCCCCCATCACCTTCCCCAAGCTCGCAAAGCTCTACGAAACCCTCGTCCGCACGTCCATCGACGCAGGCGAATACCTCATCTTCGCCGGCGACTCCGCCGGGGGCAACCTTGCCTGCGCCCTCGTCATCCACGCTCTATCTTCGACGCGGCCCGAGGCCGAAGAAGCGCCAATGCCGCGACAGGAGGACAAGGAAACCGAAGCTTCTCCCACCAGCACCACCAACACGTCGCTGGCGCCACACGCCATCCTCGCGCTATGCCCCTCCGTCCATCTCTGCCGAGACAACGACTGTCCAATTCTCAAATCCATCGAGAAGAAAGACCCGCTGCTCTCCATCCACTTCATCACCTGCACCGCCGACCACTGGGTCGGCGCACAGCAGTCCGCCGGCCGCCGCCTGCGCGCGGATGCGCCCGCCGAGCAGATGGCCGCACAGCCGCCGAGCGAGCTGCCGGAGCCGTGGGCCAAGACGGATCCGCGCGTGAGCCCGCTGAAAGGGGATATTGGCGCGTTGGCGCGGGCAGGTGTGCGCGTGCACGGAACCACGGCTGGATACGACCTGTTGAGTGGGGATGCGCGGCGATTTCGGGATAGGTGTAATGAGGAAGGGGTGCAGGGGAAGTGGCTGGAGTGGGAGAGGCAGATGCATTGTTGGCATTTGACCTGGTCGTTTGGGTTACCGGAGGCGAAGGAGGCGATTGATTGGATGGTAGATGTGTTGAGGGAGGAAGGGGCGTAACGGGCTTTTGGGCAGTGCATGCGTTGGCGTTTGTGATTATTCTGTAAGGGAACTGTCTGGCGCAGCGTTCTTGTCTGACTTGTATGCTTGTATGCTTCTGATGCGAATAACCTTCTACCAGTGGCGATGAAGGCAAAGACAACATCTGGGAAAGCGCAGTAAGGGTGAGCTCCACTACGGATGCCGTATTGTAGTATTAGAAGTTCCGAAACGTTACCATCCGCTGGTGACTTAACAGATGCCCATCAAGTTGGAAAAGCTTGATTATGGTTAGCGAGTTTAACGTGATTATGAACATGAATTGAGGATATATTATGCAAGATAATCTCTCTATCCAATGTCTTGCCACTACGTCTGTAGCCTTTTCTCGATAGTGTCCATAACTACCTTCGTTTTTGAAGGCCAGTGTAAAATTCTGAACCACCAACAAAGAGATCGTAATGGAAAGTATTCTCACAATATCATGAAGAGGCCAAGACATTACCTGAGTTCCACTTACCTTGTCTTGCCGGCCGACAGGTATCAGAAATCATATCTACTATTAAGTCTTGATATGTGACAATTGTCGCAAAGATTATTGGCTTACTAAATAGGTAGTTCAGAGCTAAAATTGAGAGATGGAAGAGCATCTCGAGACTGATGAGTATTTTCCTAAAATTTGTTTAGTCTTTGATCAACAGAAAGGAAGTGCCATAGATTTGGGTCACGAAAGGGCCAGGAGGTTAATTATATTGGGCTGGAGTGGACTGCAGCGCTAGTAGCCGCGGTCGTTTTTCGAACCCTGGACGGACAGATGAAATCACCTTCGAATCGCTTCCTCCGTCTCCATCCGATATCGCTCCGACACCATCTTTCAATCCTTCTGTCACCAAATATCCAGCGCTGCACGACGCGTTACGCGTCTCTCTTTTTACACTTATGGCTCATCGATCCAGCTCCGTTTTCGCCAAGGAGTATGAGCGCTCACCTTCAAAATCAGACCCTGATTGTGAAGTCCACACAATGGCCTCGCACTCGAGGTAGCGCGCGACCGCAGCACATATATAATTACGTGGCCTACAAGGCGTTTCAAAGTTGACGAGATATCTCACTTGAATGACAAGGATCTCGTCCAACAGTGGCGCAGCAGAGCAACTTCGGTTTCGATTCACCATTGGATCTCAATTTCGCGATCAATCAACGAAAGACCTCCTTCAGACATGGACACGAACATCATAATCAGTATATGGGTTTCTGAATTGTCGGGCTTGTACGAGCAGGAGATGGATTGAGCGAGGGTGACAATTGGCAATATCGGGATTAGCGGACAACTCCCAGCTGTGTCTTCACAACGTAGCGATCCACAAAAATCTTGGATACTCGCTTCAGAGGAACATTTGGCTTCACAAAGTACGCTCGGGTAGGCTGCTTCCTGCAATATGGCTTTTGGATAGGAAGGTGATGCTGACAATTCCACTTTAGCCCAAGCCTACAGATGCTAGCTACTTAACCCATGTTAATATGACACAAGCTAGCAGAAGCATAACGAGCGCTAGATTGTCACGAAGCACATTGTTAGCGTTGACGATCATGGACGACATGAAAATTCGAGTGATTCGAAAATCTTTATAAATTACAAGAGAAGTAGGATCGAACGAGCGAAGTTTGATCCGCTCAATTGCAATGGTCCTTCGGCAGATCTCATCAGGACAACGTAAAACCCCTCTTTGGAAGGATGCGGGGACCCTACGCTACTAGTCGGTCTTCGTCGGTTGGTCAGCAATACGAAAGGTGATCCCATATGCTCGCGATATGTTTGAGGCAATTCATGCCTTGCTCTCCGGGGTGTATAGTGGCTGTGCACGTACTCGGTGCCCGCTCGTGGGCAGAGAGTGAATTTTAATATCGTAAAGACCTATCAATGTTAGGTCTAGTAGACCGAACGAGGTGTGCGCCGTTACGAGGAGGTAGCCCAACTGGGCTGAAGCAAAGCGTTCGTGCATAAAATGAGGTAGGTAGAAATTTCAGCTAGTTTCAAATGAGTAATAGTAGTAGTAAATAAGGATTAATCCAACCATCTTTATCTCAAATATCCTCGGTCTCACTTCTCCTCCCATCAATCTGGCAGCCGGGTGTTTACAGACGGGCAATTCAGATCTGTTTCAGCGCTGGCAATGCAAAGACGAAAAATATTACGACAGCCTGTCAATCCTCTCTAAAAGGTCCCCAGATATCCACTACAGAGGCTACAGGCACCATGGCCTTGTGGATAGGATCGGTAGCTCGTTCCCTGTCGGTGTTCTTGGTCCTCGTCGCCCTTTTGATCCTTTACGGCCACATGTACTTCTACCGCGACCCCGGGAGTATCTTTTTTGACAGCAAATACGCTTTCGAGCAGCAATACAGCGAATACCGCCAGCGACAGGCTCGAGAATACATTAAAGCTCATACCGTGGAAGCCAGCAAGAGCGCTCCACAATCGAAAGGCTCCGAGACAAACCCTTCTGTGACCCTCAAGGCAGGTGACAATGCTACTATCTGTGTCAGCTTCGTTACGGTCCGTCGGAAGGGCGTGCAGTATATTGAGGATGCGATAGGAAGTGCGCTCGCCGGTCTGTCTCAGAAAGAGCGCGAGACCGTTCACTTTGCGGTCTTCTTTGCCAATAGCGACCCGGCGCTCCATCCGACATTTCACCAGCCTTGGCTGCGTGAAATTGTTGACGCGATCAACTCGTACGAGCTCGATGCCAGTGCGAGGACCAGGGCGCAAAAGCTGGAACAAGAAGCAGACTGGCAGGCTAAGAGCATCTATGACTACACTCATGCGCTGGAGAGCTGCTACAATACAGGCACACCGTACGTGCTCATGCTCGAGGGCGACGTGCTGCTGGCAGACTCGTGGCTGGCACGAACTGTCAAAGCGCTGCAAGAAGCGGAACAAATAGTCGGCATGACCACGCGTGAATGGCTTTACCTGCGGCTCTTCAACCAAGAGCGCTCGACAGGCTGGAATTCTCGGCGTATTGGCAGCAACCATGAGCATTGGATCTCTTTAGGGTTAGCATGCGCCGTCCTGGGTCTGTTATTGACGCTGCGGCGTACCACGCCAACGTTGCGTCCGTACCTCGACAATGCCACGCTGGCTGTCGTCTGCATTGTCGCCATACCGTCGCTTGTCCTCCTCTTCTATCAGGCTGGCAAAGCTTCGTTGCTACCACCTCGGCCAGGTCTTGTCGAGCAGAACTTTGGTTGTTGCTCCCAAGCACTCCTCTACCCGCGCGACCAGATCCCCAGCCTCGTCAAGAGTCTCCGCGAGCAGGAGACTGGCCAGTATGATCTCATGATCAATCAGTATGCCACGTCGGAGAAGCTATCACGCCTGTCGCTCTATCCTGTACTGGTGCAACATATGGGTATCGAGTCTACACGTGACATTGATGCAGTAGAGGCACAGGCAGTCTGGTCGGCTGCGTTTGAGACGTTGGATCCTGAGAAGCTAATGGCAGACCACATGAAAATGGTTGAAGAGATTTAGAACAAAGGCCAACATATGAGGAGCCTTGGTCATGATCAAGAATAGCGACATTCTCTACAAGACGGCAGGAATGCCTCACGCGAAGGCGAAGTAAGGTCGACCGATTGCTGAATTGTATCATTATTTCGCTCAATTGTGAGTGCTGTCCTCTTATCACAGTCTCGATGACATCACTTGAACATTTTGTCTTAACTCTTGACAGTAGCCATTACCTTGCCACCTCCGAGCATGACAACAGGGAGGGAAGTCACTCCTAATCAGAAAAACGTCTGACTCTGGAAGTAACATGGCAGAGCACCAGTATTTATAGCTATACACTGTACGGCTGCTACTAGGGTGGCTGGGACAGTCTATAAATTCGGCATTATTATCATTGACTCCCTCATCCTACAGCTACTTCTGCCCCACGGTATTTCGTCTTGGGATCTTCACGGGCTTTGCGAAATTGACACGGATCGACGCATGCTTTTCTCGAAGGTGTAGTTGCGATTTTCGTCACCGTATAATTGCATTTGCGCAATGTAGAAGTCTTCGCTTCGCCTTTCTTGAAGCCACATATTTCTTCTGGCTGCAATAGACCGCAGGGCTGACACACCAGCTTAGTGAGCCCTTTTCCTATCGAAATCAGGGCACAATTAACGCAGCCTCATTGAATGAGATTCGAGGGCAGACACTCTATGACGCTGCACTGACGAAAACTCACAACGAGGCTACGAGATGGTCTGGGAAACAAGAAGAGCGACATTACCTGAGAGAACCAGCCTATTGAGCTACGAGCGAGATTTCTTTTGTGCATCTCAAATTGATCACAAGTCATATTTACCTGCGCTTGTAGCCGTAAGCGATGCACTATCCAATTGTCCTAAGATTTGAATCGTTTCTCAGCTGTGGTGACATA
The DNA here is from genome assembly GCA_021031095.1 of Bathelium albidoporum. Taxonomy (NCBI): domain Eukaryota; kingdom Fungi; phylum Ascomycota; class Dothideomycetes; order Trypetheliales; family Trypetheliaceae; genus Bathelium; species Bathelium albidoporum. The sequence continues at coordinate 68,033 of JAGFVP010000107.1, forward strand.
TCTCATCGCAGCATAGAGATCATATAAAGAGCTCAGTCTGCTAAGCGGACGCTAGTGAAGACAAATATTCGGTGCGCCCAATATGGAAAGACTCCTGGGCAAATGTCACATACAGGCCGCGACAAAATAAGACTTCTGACTTTCGAAATAAAACTCATGGCTTTATGGGATTTCTTCGAGCGGTTACCGACAGATCAGGCTGCGGAATCATTCCGGCGTGTTACGACACCAACAATACTGAGCACGCGAAAGCGATGTATAAGCTGATTATTGATTGTCTCGAGGCTGCTCATGCTCCAAGAAATAGCAACAACCACACGGTTTCCCCCACGAAGGTTCTTTCCGTACGGGTCACAACAGCGATAGGAAGAACTGTTGGATGGGATCTAGGTTGGATGTGCGCTAATTTGGATGAACAAGAATGGATAATAATCGGGCGAAATCAATCCGATGGAGTGATGTAAAACTGTATAAAATTATGTAAAATCATGAAACTTAACCAAGATAGGTCTAGTATATCGCATTCAAAGTTCAGTCTTGATAACGACGTAACTCATCTAGAATTAGCCTGAATTAATCCAGATTATCCGTTCAGTCCGATCTTAACTCAAGGATTGTGAATTTTTGGATTATGTTCGAATATCGCATAATTCTTCCGATCACCAATGTCAGTGATTCAGTACGATCCACCGGGTGAAATAGTTCGTATTCGTTTGTGCTCTCGTATCTTTCGCTAAACAGTCAATTACACAATGCGTCTACCTAATAAGATAATACTCTTGTTTCTCTCCTTCCTTCACTGCGTATTCAGTATCTTCGTAACATCGAACAATCGCAATACTGCAGAGACAGCTGATGGAAAGACATGTGTAGTGTCAGCCAGTGGAACAAATCTTACTGATGATGCTCCGGCAATACGCCAGGCTTTCCAAGACTGTGGAGATGGAGGGACTATTGCTTTCAAGAACACGACGTATTTCGTGAATTCTGTTCTGGATATAAGGGGTCTTAGGGACTGCACGATTGATCTCAAAGGAACACTCTTGGTATCACTCGCCTGGCTCTTCTAAGCATTTTTGGAATCACTAACGTGTATGTCTCATTGGAGTGGGGGACCAACATCTCATATTGGTTGAACAATTCCCTTCCGGTAGGATACCAAAATCAATCCACGGCTTTTATTCTTGGAGGAGACAATATTCATTTCAATGGCCACGGATACGGGACGTTCAATGGCAACGGTCCAGTCTGGTATCACTTCATTCATGGACAATCGAACTACCCTGGCCGTCCGCACCAGATTACACTAGGCGGCTTGACAAACTCTGTCGTTGAGGGGTTGGTCTTCCTTCAGAGTCAGATGTGGTATGTATACTAAACCCACCTACCTTCATCAGAGGCCGAATTTCATGCCAGGACGATGTCAATCATCAATTCATCCAACAACCTTTTAGATAACATCTTCGTGAATAACACCGGTCTGGACGGTTCCACTAGCTGTGGGTACAAAACCATGACCTTTGAATCGTGCTGCAGCTGACCTTTTGGTCAGCGAATACAGATGGCGCAGACACCTTTTTCTCGCAGAACATCACGCTCTCTCGGTGGACGGTGGTGAATGGTGACGATTCGATATCCACGAAAGCTAACAGCACTGACATCAGTATCCGTAACTGTACCTTCTACAACGGGCTTGGTATCGCCGTCGGCAGCATAGGACAATATAAAGGCCAATTTGAAACCATCCAACGCATACAAGCTGACGGCATCCGTTATATCAACACGCTGCATGCGGCGTACTTCAAGACATGGACAGGCCAACAAGTCGGTTTTCCACCCAACGGAGGCGGCGGTGGGCTGGGCTTCGCATCCGACCTGCTCTTCACTAATCTCCACGCTGATGAGCCTTTTCGAGGAGCGCCTATATCGATATCACAATGCACGACATTCTCCGGAGTAGCTGGCAATTGCACATCGTCCAAATTCGAGCTGGAGAATATCTCATATGTAAATCTCACTGGGAGTACAAGCACAGATACGGTCGCGAGTCTACAGTGCAGTGGTGTGAAGCCCTGCCATAATATCACAATCGAGGGTGTAGACTTGATTGTGCAAAGCAACGGGACGGAGGCCAGAGATTATTTGTGTGGAAACGTGGAGAGGTCGGGGTTCAACTGCACTGGACCCGTGTGTATAGGAAGTAGTGCCACAGGAGGATGCTGAAAACTACAACGAAAAGCATTTGGGTACTTCGAGTTAATCTTCAGATCAAACTCAGTCCAGTGAAAGCGCTACTCATCCTTGGTTTCTGCTCGTATGCGATCAATATGTGACGTGGCTTTGCTGATCGCTTGTGCTGTAAAATTTAGAACAGTCGTGCAATTTGGTAGGAGTTGCAGCGACATATCTGGCTCCATCTGGGCTGACATACACCGTTTCTTTGGAGCGGCTCAATATATTGGATCATTAGCCATAATGATTAGAGTCGCAGGATAGAGTAACAAGTATACTGCTGATTTTGAAGTGAAGGGCTGAGTCGTAACCTCTGTCCCGGTGCAGCCCCCTTCCGTCTGGCCCTGCACCGGCATTGAGCCGCTTTTTTTCACATCTATGAAGCCGTGTTCCCCTTCTCTCTTTCCTGTCCACTTTGCTCTCCCTATTACTTTCCCTAGCTTTCTTTCCCTCTCGTCCTGGTCAGCCTCCAGGCCCTCGGATCAAATTAGCCTGTGCCGCACTAGGCACTGCTGCGGGCCTACATATTGTTTCACTGTCAGCTGATCATATCTCTCTCCACTTGGCTCCAGTTGCTTTGTCCAGGATCTCTAGTCTAGAATCAGCTGGGGGTACTGCTAGCTGCCTCGTTCCGTCCTCAGATGGTATGACGCAGTATCTGTCCAGAATTACTATTTACAGCCAACATTCTCAGTGCTGTAGTAGGAGCCAGGAAGGGGTGCACGTAATACACTCCAACCGTCAGATACCTACCTGATTCTTCACACTCCTCCGCATAGGTAGCAGCTTAGACAGACAACGATGTTCCAGTGAATCACCATATTTTGCTTCTCTGTGGTCCTCAATAAGTGGTAGCCAAGCCAGCCCAGATGTACAATGCATCATAGGCACGCCCTGTGTGTTTGCGAATTGGTAGCACAGGTGATAGGCAGCCATGCTGGACAGCAGACAGGTCACGCTACGGGCTTTCTTAATGGACTCATCAAGTTTCCTTCGGTCTTGCTTTAGGTGCATCATGTCCGCCAATGCATGGCGTCGACGTTCAGCTTTCACTTTGCGGGCGAAACCTCTACGTAGCGCTTGTGACAGGCGGTCAGCATCATCCAGATCCGTCTCATCAAGGTCTGAGGCTCTGATGTAGGCGTCACCCTCAAGATTGAGTAGAAGAAAAATTGCAAACTTCGAGGCCTAGGTCTTGTGACCTTGGTCAAGTTTAGTATTATCCTCGAAGGCAACTTCGGCAATCCTAGCTCAGAACGTGATGCTTTCGTCAGGCTTACCACCAAAGATTGAGATTCCAGTAGGCATTTCAGAATTATCAGTTCCTCCGGTACGGAAGGGTGTGCGGAATATGATAGATAGGACAAGTGAGGCTGAACTATCGGAACGAGCAGACTCGGAGGACAATAGCCTCTCCACAAACAGTTTTAGCGTGGGTGGTTTTTCAGGAGCTGGAAATTCTGATGTATGCCTAGGAGTAGGATCTTTAAGGTGCCACCAAGCAATAGTATAAGAATAATTTAGTGCTCTACAGATCTAACGTCTAGAGCGGCGATTAAAGGGTGAATAAACAGCTTCTTCAGTAAGGAAAGCTTACTTAATAGCAGTACGGCGAGGTGTTTAAACAATCTTACCTAGCTGTTTCAAAAGTTTTGCCTCGCGCGAAGAATTGTCAAGGCTATGACCGTGTTTCTACCCTAGGGTGCAGAAATTGAACCAATTGTCAACTAACAAACTAGTGGGTATATTCGGCTGGGGCGCTCCGCGCATCAACATGCCAACCTTTAGCAAGAGACAAAATTTTTAAAATAGACCTCTGTAGTCAATACTATAGTCAAATAACATGAAAGCTATAAAAATATTTTAGAAAAAAAAAAAAAAAGGATGGGAAAATAAGGTCCCAAACAAGCCATGTTTTGCTAGTAAATTACCTAAGGTGTTTCCACGAATTTTGGCCAGGTAGGAAGGACCAAAATCCACCAACTTCACTAACGAACAGCAGCTCCTATTTAGCTTTTACTTTCACAAGAAATTGCATCACTTGCCTAGATAAGTTTTCACTAAAAAGCATTAATTCATCTTTATGTAGCATTGTAGTAAATTTGGGGTTCCAGTATTTTGGTTGTTCCGTTACAGAACTATAAAATACGCCACAAGTTTCCCGACACGGCTGAATAACCCCCCTTATGTGCCCCTGAAGCCAAAGTAGCACAGCCAATTGCTCATATTAAGTTTTCATCTGCTTGGAATAAGATGGTGAGGTGTTTGTGAAGCTATTTACATGTTTTATGTTTTGTTTGCCAGCCTTTGGCCTTTATTACAGCCTTAATTTGTCTAGGAATACTGTCCACAGACTTCCCTAATAAGGACCTCCGTATATGCCTCCGCTGCTGCTGGCAGGCCTCAATGAAGGCCTGTTCAGCTTCCTCTGTTTCGCACATCTCTGTGTGTGGATGGTGTCCCAAAATTTGCTTCTTAAGCTCCTACCAAAGGTGCTTTATAGGGTTGAAATCAGGCGATCCAGCTGGGAAATTGTCAATTATCACAGTTCTGCAGCACCATCTTAATTCAATCTCTGTGGGAATTGAGCTGCTTATATACACAAAAAAACCCCTGTTGTTCTGCCAGTATCTCACCCTTCTTAAACTCAGTGATTTATCAGCTGAAAAGCCTGGAACAGTCGAATCTCCATAGTTTGGTACCGTGGCTACTGAGGCAGCGCCTTGTGTAACCTTGACAGAAATCAAGCATCTGTATGTTGTGTTCCTGAAGCCAATCTTGGATAATTCGTGCTGTGTGGATAGAGGCATTATCCTGCTGGAATATGGCGCCTATATGTGACCTAGGCAGCAGCTCTTGTTTAAATGTTTCAAGCAAAGTGAGGGCTGAATAGCCGTAATGGGCTGAGTCCGGATCTCGTCCCATAGCACATAGCCTGCTGCGGCCACTGTACCAGAATTAGCCCCAAAACATCTGCTTAATATCGTGTCCTGAAGGCTTAGGCTTTATCATCTCTGGATTCCACTTTTAAGCAGCTGTTCGCCACACCCAGGTTCGCTCTCGTCTAGTGCCTCTCTCCCGGATTATCTCGTCACTGAAGACCACAGATCTCCAGTCAAAAATCCTGTGTGCGCGTGCCTAGAAAAGACGAGTAAGCGCGTGCCCTCACGTCCGATGAGGACGCTGCTTCACGCGCCATTTGGTTAGGTTGTGCTTCTTAGCAAGTCGATAGAGAGATCGATTAGGGCTATCCACTCCTGAGAAGCCGCGGACCTCTTTATAGGTGAATTTAGGCCTGGTTCGTAGTATACGAAGTATCGTACGTTTATCTCGCCTATCTAAAACCTGGGGTGCTCCTGATCTAGGCCTTGATGTGTTGTGTTGTTGTTCATTCCAGCGTTGACTAGTGTCGTAGATGGTGGAGCGATTACTGTTAAGATTACAGTTCGGAAGCACCTCTGTTGATTCAATCTCTGCGCGAACTGAGCTGCTTGTACACCTGCCAGGATCTCATCCTTCTGAAACGCCTTGATTTATCAGCCCTGAGGCCTAGAACAGTCGAATCTCCAGAGTTTGGTACTGTGGCTGCTCTAGCAGCACCTTGTACAACCTTGACAATTACAGCTAATCTCCCTAGCTATTTGAGTCTTTGATTTCCCGGCTTCTACTTCAGCAATAATAGCGGCACGCGTCTCGTTTGAAAGCTCTCCTCCTCGCCGACGATTTCCACTAATTTCTGCGAGTATAGGCCTCGTGGTTGTTGAGATAACAGATGTCGAATTAGGGGAGCGCGTTGTTGTGGGTGCGGGAAGTAGCGGGTGACGTACTTCCTGCCGTATGCTTGCCCCGTGAAGCGTCACTTGTACCACAACAAGTGGTACTTCCTGTTGCTTGCAACCTAGCAGTCCGAAAAAAACCAACCAATCATACTTATGATCGCAGATGGCTACCCTGTCGCAAGATGATTGCGACTTCATTGCAAGCCATCCCTTGGGCAACTCTCTCCAACATCTATACAAGCCACTCCGCGACGCCGAACTATCATATGACTCAGGCCCAAGTCAGTATGATCCGGCGCCAGACAACCCCAGACATGACCGCTCAAAGACAACATTCAAGCTCCTCACAACTTTGATGGCAACAGACGTTGCAATAGATCTACGCTCCAGCACCAGCATTTATGATATACACAGCGAGTTGGATTCTCTCTCATTACGTGTCCGAAAAGGTGACATTAATTACGACCATTACCGTCCACTCGTCAAGCTCGTCATCAACCAGGCACCCGACATCGAAATCTGGAAAGCCGTCCTTGATCTCATCGCCGAGCTCTCCAGAACGACCCCTGTGAACGTCCCAACCGCATATGATGACACCCCCATCACTCATTCCTCGGCTTCACAGCAAGGTTCTGAACAAATCCAGAAGCTTTTGGAAGCCAGGCTATTTGAGGAGATCAGATCTTGCACGTTTCGCAGCGTCAAGGGATTCGTCGAAAAACACTTCCATGAGACAGGGTGGGCGCCTCGTGCATTGAAGATCTACGAGGCAATGAAGAGCCGACATAAGGACGGCAGATGGACGGAGTATCCCAATCCGCCCGAACAAAACGATGTCGTGGATTGGTGGTTTCGGTTCCAAGATGAGTTTCTCTCGAACGAACGAGGCCATTATTACAAGACGTCAAGCCCAAAAGATCTTGTTGGAGCTGAAGCTAAACGTCAACTTGATATTTTGGTTGCGCAGAAGGATAGGTCAACTTTGGACGGCGTCTATGATATGAAAGAGGTCCAAGTTGTTGGTGAGCTTAAAGTATCCGACAGCGATAAGAAAGGGACACTTCTTCAAGTTAGTCGATACGTACGGGATATTTTTTCGTGCCAGCCGACACGCCGATACGTCCCCGCGTTCACGCTCTGTGGAGATGAGATGGAAATATGGATCTTCGATCGCTCCGGTCCATACGGCCCCGGCCCCTTCAACATCCACGAGGAGCCGGAGCGGTTTATTCGGGTGATATCGGGGTACACTATGATGGACGATGAAGAACTTGGCCTTGATACGTTTGTGGAGGGGGATTTCAACGATCCCTTCGTAACTCTGGAGCAGGAAGGTAGCGTGGCCGCGATGAAAATACGACTGGACCCGCCCCCTTTCGTCTATCAACGAGCAATTGTCTGTCGAGGCACGTCCTGTTTCCTTGCCAAAACCCCAGGCTCTGATAGTCATGATTGTGTCGCCAAATTCTCCTGGGTATCCGAACATCGACAACCAGAGGCAGATCTGCTCAAGTTGGCTCGTGAGAGAGGCGTTAAAGGCATTGCGAAATTGATTGGCCATTGCGATATAACGAGTGTGACGGAGATGCGTTCAGGATTGGAATTTGGTAAGCCCTATCTTTTTCGAGGTCTACACAACGCAGAATCACCTTTTTCACGGTTCGGTTTGCTGTCTCAACCGTCCAGTCTCCTTGCTAGGCTGGCAAGCCAGAGCCATGGCTCCAGCATCAATGCGGGTCGGTCAGGAAAGCGAAAAGCGGCCGATACCGGATGGAGACGGTCTACAAGATTACGCCTTAAGAGTCAGAGTCCGAGCAAACAGCACGATGAAATTACTTACGACGTAGAGGAAGCACAGGGAGCGAGCCTGACTACTGTAAATGATGGCCCATATGACCGTCGCGCTTTTCGATGTCTGGCCATCTCCCCAGCTGGGCGGGCAATTTGGCAATACGAGTCCCTACTGGAGCTGCTGGAAGCACTCCGCGACGCTATCAAAGCTCACGAATCACTGCACATGGAAGGCAATATCTTGCACCGGGACATCTCTGAGAACAATATCATCATCACCGACCCCACAAAGGCAGACGGTTTCATGGGAATATTGATCGACTTGGACCTCGCCAAGGACCTCAGCGGTGGGCGTAGCGGCGCGCGCCGTCGCACCGGCACAATGCAGTTTATAGCTATTGAAGTGCTTAAAGGGATCTCACATACCTATCGACATGACCTCGAATCGTTCTTATATGTCATCATCTGGCTGTGTGCCCGGCGTGGCTGGAACTTCGTGGGCAGGGTTCAGCCTCCACAAAGTTTGTTGACAAAATGGTACACTGGCAGTTATCGAGGTATTGCGAGTGATAAGATGGGACATATGGGCATCAATGGTTTTGGAGACATTCTAGACGAGTTTCCGGAACCGGAGTTCAAATGCGTTAAGCCACTTTGTTGGAAATTGCGGGAGATTTTATTTCCTTTCAATTCCAAAGAGGGGTATGTCACTGGAACGCCAAAAGATCCGAACAAACTCTATCGGCCAATCATCGACGCGTTCGACAAGGCCATTGATGAGATTAAGGTTGGAAACGGATAGGGTGCTGAAGCCCGCTTCTTATACAACTAACTAGGCGGCGCAGCATCTCTTAAGCTGAACTTGCAAGGAACTGTCGTGTAGTAATAGAAGCGAAAGTGTTCAGGGAGCATTTGTCACATAGATATCTCAAGCGCAGGTTAAGATACATGTACAGAGGTCCAGGCAGGCATATTAGCAAAATTCGTGGAAACACACAAACCCTGTTTCCCCACCAACCCTAGGTAATTTACTAGCAAAACATGGCTTGTTTCCAGACCTTATTTTCCCATCCCCTTTTTTAATGCTTTTACAGCTTTCATCTTATTCAACTATGGTATTGACTACAGAGGTCCATTTCAAAAGTTTTGTGTCGCGTGAAGGCTTCGCGGATGACACAATTCAACCCTAACATTTATTAGAATTTTCGAGGTTATGACCGTGTTTCTACCCTGAGGCACGGAAAATGAATCAATTGTCCACCAATAAATTAGTAGTTGTATTCTGCTGGGCACTCCTTAAATTAACACGCCAACCTTTAGCGCAGGACAAAACTTTTGAAATAGACCTTTGTAGAGAAACATGTATGCTGTTGATTTTGAAGTGGAGGGTTGAGTCGGAAACTCGTAATACAAGTCAGCGAGAATGGCAAACTCAGCTCGGGTTCAGCACAGCTACAACTCAGGGCGGCTTAGTCACAGCTCAGAGCAAATGGCCGTAAGCTCAAGTTCAAAAAAGGAAATGGACTTTGGTGAGCCACTTTCAAATATAATGTCTATTCCTAAAAGATCTCTAGGTAATACTTCCAGCTATCTTTGCTCGAATCTCAGCGCTATTTCATATTACATTTGCTTTCCGGCGTCCACAAGTCCTACCGTCTCATAAGGAATGTCACTTGGTGTTATTATTCTATTCGATTCGAGTTAGGCGGGTGTGCTTGGTTGCCCTTATGGAACACTATTCTCTGTCTCCACAGATACATCAAAACAAGCAAAGTCGCAACTGTTACTGCAGATGCGACTATGATCCCAATGATCGCGCCGAGAGAGAGAGGTGCTTTTGAAGGTGCAGCTCCAGTTGGAGAACCCGAGCCAGTGGTTGGGACACTTGGCTCAGCAGTAGGAGAGGCTACGCCAGTAGATGGGTTGGCCGGATTTGAGGTAGGGAAATTCGATGAGGTTGAAAAAGGCGTAGACCGAGACGACGAACTTGAAGCATTTGATGCCGACAAACTTTGACTAACGGTTGAAAGAACAACGGGAAGCGACTGGCCTACGATGAGGGTAGAGGAATTCGGTGCTCCGGAGGCAGTGTTCGATGCAAGCGACAGTTGCGATGTTGAGCTTTGAGTACTTGAGGGCACTGAAGACCAAAGCGACGAGAACACGGATGATGCAACGTCCGACAGGGGCAGGATTCTTAGCACCTGCACACAGATTACTTCATCGACCTGACAGTCCATTAGCCAAGAGGTGCAGGTAGCGGTCCTCTTTCAAACACACCACCTTTCCAAGAGAACAGATCACTCCAAGCATAAGCTGATTGCCTAAATTCATGGCTTGTAGTGGCCGTGGATCTTGCGCCGCATGAAGCGATTGTTTGGAGATGTTGTTTGCAGTTTCAGCAGCATCGTAGGACTTGATGGCCCATGCACCAAAGATAAAAGTACCGATAAGCCCAAGAAGACCAAGAGCGAGTGTCATCCAGTCTGAGGAAGAGGGGAATGAGAGTGGAACATTTCATCGAGCATCGGAAGTAACTTTGGCGCTCTTTGGCAGCAGTAAGGCTTTCTCCGTAGTTGTATCCGATGCATTTGGCTGTTGAATACTCATGTCGGGGTTGAGTACGAGGAAGCGAATGATTCGATTTGGTTTCGAGTTTGCTTTTGCTGATGTGCGTAAGTTTGGACACTTACAGAGATAATCAGGAGGAAGCTTTAAGACAGGAGATTATAACTGTTGTAAACGGGCTGAAAAGCCTAGCTGAACAAGCCACAGCCACAACCTCTCTATGTGATCGCCAAACGCCCACTATTCGGGCCATTGCAGTCTTAACTTATCCTATTCCGATTGCAGAAAACGGAAGGCGAAATATTAAGCGAGATAGGCCAGCTCAGTACGACGATGCAGCGAGAAGGTGTGGAGGCTGAATTTTGACTCCGCCGCATTCTCAATTTGTCGACCTACTTATCACTGTTTTTGTCATTGACCTTGCATGAATTCGATACATTAGGCAAGAATCGGCGCTGGTATCAGATGGACATATGCGAAGTAAAAAAATGAGCTGATGCATGGCCTTCCACGCCAGCGTACTCTTGATTATGATGTGCATGGTAGCTCAGCATCTCTTAACCTGAGCTTGCAAGGAACGATCGTGTAGTGACAGAAGCGAAAGTACTCAGAGAGGCAGTTGTCACATAAATATCTCATGCACAGGCTAAGGTAGCTGTACAGAGGTCCGTTTCGAAATTTTTGTCCTGCGCTAAAGGTTGGCGTGTTAATATAAGGAGCGCTCGGCAGAATACAACTACTAATTTATTGGTGGACAATTGATCCATTTTCTGTGCCCCAGGGTAGAAACACGGTCATAACCTCGAAATGTTAGGTTGAGTTGTGTCACCCGCGAAGTCTGAGATGGACCTCCGAGCTTATTGTCGGAAGGTCGCGAGTTTGCCGCCGACGATCGGCCAGCCCCTCCATTACCTTGGAGCTCCAGTCCAAGCTCACTGAACCCTATTTATCATTTCAACATCGACAGACGTCTCCGCCAGATTGTGCTACTCTCCTATGGCTCCTAGAAGAGACTGGAATGACGACATGCCGCAAGCCAACGAAGAATGTGCGCCAGCACAATCATCTCCAGACTCACGTCCTTCGCAACATGAAAGCGACCCGTTCATAGCTTTCCGAAGACTGGTTGACGAGCAAATTGGATCCATCTTTGATGCTATGATGCCCGCTTCACGGTATGAAGATGCGTCAATCTGGGAACAAGCGTCACGTCGATCGCCGAATCGCAAAGAGCAAGTACGCTCTCCAACTCCTCTAGGCGATCGCCAAAGCAGGTTTGAACAACAAAGGCAAGAGCTCGAGCAGAAGATGGAACAGGAAATCGAGAGGGCGCGTCAAGACGCGTTCAAACAGCTGCCCTGGCTTTGGCATGCTGCTCCGAACAAGGACCAAAAGCATGATACATTGGAGCATCATTCTGCTCAACAAACCAACACCGAAGATCCACCGAACTTCAGCAAACGAGCTTTTGATGTACCTTCTCAAGACATGGCTTCTACCTCACGGAACAAGCCTATGCAGGATGGCCCCGACACGGAAGAGCAAGCTTATCTCTTCCTCAACTTCCCCAACGCCCGCGACCAGCTCCACGGCCCCCCGCGTGAGAACTCACATCCCAAAAGCTCCTCTACGACCGAAGATGCTGGTCTATCATCAGTTCTGGGTCCCCTCATGCACGACTTGTCCGCTCTCCACCCAGAGCACCTTCTCGAGCATGACCAGACAGACGAATTGCTGCACACCCTGCGCGAGGCTTTGCGCGGCGTCGAGCCTTGGGAGCGAGCGCGCGTAGTCGACCAGCTGCCTGCGCTCCGGTCCGAGGCCGACCAGAAGATGACAAAAGCGTGGGAGGATAGCAGGCTCCGGGACAGCCAGTGTCCAGTTAGCAGCCGAGACTGCGAACCCAGCACCGTTTACGAGATGAAATATGGTGGCCGAGCTGATCGACGCTCGCCCGTTCACGGCGCCCGCTCAGGGAAATTCTTCAATAACGAGCCGGAAGGTAGATTTGGTGCTCGGCTTAGGGAACGCCAACAACAGCAGCAATGGCAGCTGGAATGCCGAGAAGCACCCAAGCACACCATCAGCACTCCCTGGTGGTGGATGGCCGCCATCTGGGACCCGACCTTCCCTCGCGATACGCCCTCTACTGTCACCTTCCCCCACTCGCGCTCCTCTTCCTGTTGTACTAGCGCCGGCTCCACGGCCACCCTGCCATCACACTCATCCTCACAAACCGCATCTTCTGGCCCTTTCCCAACCTCAGCGAGGCGCTCTCCGTGGAGCATGTTCTTCGAGCCAGGAGATGCACACGAAGCTGCAAGCGGGAAGGGGATGAGAGGGGAGATGCTGACCTCTTCGGTGAAAACGACAACCTCGAGTTCGACGCAACCCGACGGAACAGTGCTGACACGGGTTGTAATGGAAAAGCGGCGGGCGGATGGGAGCGATGAGCGGAGTGAGCGTGTCTTCACGCAGCGGCCGAGCGAGATGAGCCAGATCGGAGGTGCGCGAGCTGTAGACGCGTGGGAGGGGCTGCTTGGGAACGGGCGGGAAATAGAGAGAGGGGTGGGGATAGGGGTGGAAGCAGAGAAGGAGCACAGGAAGCCGAGGCGAGGATGGTTCTGGGCAAGTTGAGCTAGGACTGGAATGTTGATGGATTAGAATGACTCAGCGTATATCATGGATGGTGTTGTGTATTGGGTATTGGAGTCTGGCATATCTCCTGGATCTTGGATAGGAAGTATTTCCTCACACCGCTCAGTCTACACAAACACGCAATTCACTTCTCTTTTGTTTTCCTTTCTGGGGCCTAAATGCCATGCTGATTAAACACCGACATATTTTCATGCTGTTGTCTGTTTGGATTATGCACTTAGGATTTCCACCTTCTCCTTTGTCCGAGTTTCACCTTGTCATTTTTCCATTGCTTCATGAGATTTCCTTGTAGATGAAATAATGACTCAACGAATGGTAAACTTGTTCGACACTGTATCCAAACTGGTTGCCCCACGACAGAGTGTAACGGAACTAAAGAAGGCTTAAGATGTATATGTCGCTAGAGATGCCTCTGACATGCATTTGCAATCACATTTTACCATTTCACATTCATCATTCGCAGAGAGCAAGTTGCACTATTCACATTGCAGAATCGAGCAAAAGAAAGGGTATCAAAACTGTTCTGACGAAGGAACCAACGTATATATACAACTGTTGCTTGACTTCATGCAGTCATACCTGCTATTGCAGCACGATATATCTTTCCAAATGCTTGGGTATTGCGCCCAACAGGCCCTTCGTCTCCAACCATTTTCTCGAAAATAGTCGATCCGCATACCGATATGCGCCATCGCACAGTATCGTCACCACAGTATGTCCCTTGCCCAACTTCTCTGCTACCTCCTTAGCCGCCACCACGTTTAGCGCCGAGCTTGCGCCCAGATACAGCCCCTCCTCATCCAGACACCGGTACACCATCTCGATGCTCTTCTCATCCGCGATATGCAGCGCGCCATCCAGCAGCTCCACATCAGGTGCCAAGTTGTCCGTCACCCGGCCCTGCCCAATCCCCTCCGTGATCGACGAACCCGTCCGCTCCGTCAGCGTCCCACCACTCGATATATACGAGTACAGCACCGAGCCCGGCGGGTCGGCCAGGAAGCAGCGCACGCGCCCGTCCGACTTCGTCTTCAGATAGCGCGTCACGCCCGCCAAGGTCCCACCCGTGCCCGTCGCGCACGTAAACGCATCCAGCTTGCCCGCGGTCTGCGCCCAGATCTCCGGCCCCGTCGTCTCGAGGTGGGCACGGCGGTTCGCCGTGTTATCGAATTGGTTCGTCCAGACGGCGTTTGGCGTGTCCTCCGCGTGCCGGCGCGCCTGGTGGTTGTAGTTCTGCGGGTCGTCGAAGGCGACGGCGGGCACCGGGTACACGGTGGCGCCGAGCAGGCGTAGCAGGTCCACCTTGCCCTGCGACTGCGTGTTCGGCATGTAGATGACCAGCTGATAGCCCTTGGAGCGGCAGACGTGCGCGAGCCCGATGCCCGTGTTGCCTGCGGTGCCCTCCACCACGGTGCCGCCTGGGCGTAGCTGGCCGGACTCTTCGGCGGCGGCGACGACGTAGAGAGCGGCGCGGTCTTTCACAGAGCCGCCAGGATTTTGGAATTCGGCTTTGCCTAGGACTTCGCAGCCGGTTTCTTCAGAGAGACGTTTCATTCGGATGAGTGGTGTTTTGCCGATTGCTAGATCCCTCCCTAGTTAGCTACTTTCTCAAAATGAAAGGGGGGAATTGAATGAGATTGTTAAATAACACACCGTCTATGAAACCATTCTGTGCCACTCTCTGGGCTTGCGAAATCTCAATTCCGTGTTGCTGTGGAGCTTCCCATTGCGAGACTTGGTCAGCCATCCTTCTTGAAGATGCTGCTGTAAAGCTCCGAAAGCTGGTTTTTGTAGCAGCTTGTCGGAAAGCTCTTCTGCACAACATGTTGTAAACAGAAGAGCCCCGCCTGAGCTCGGAAAGATCTTGAACAATGGTAGGTAGATGCAAGAGGCAAACCCTGTGTGAAGCTAGGCAAATGATTTGTCAAAATCAATATCTCTCGATGATGACGATGCATTGCATGATCACGAAAAGTCCGTTAAGCTAAATTTTAACTCCGGCCGATGGGTTAATTTGCTTGGTACTTATCTTCACTACGGCAAATTACCCCACAGTCCGATTAGATTAGATCCTAATTTCTCACAGTTGTGCTGCCATCATTGCTCGAAATCCTTACATGGATGAATCCGACTTCTGAATACCACGTCCAACATGCCCAAAGCATCTTCCAAAAAACACCACCATGGCGTCTCCAAGGCCAATCCGTACACCGCCGCGGCCTCTGCTCCAGCTCCTGGCAAAACGACCCACAATATCTTCAAAATGAATACCGACATAGGCCAACACATCCTCAAAAACCCCGGCATCGCCACCGCCATTGTCGACAAAGCCGCACTCAAACAATCCGACACCGTCCTCGAAGTCGGCCCCGGCACGGGCAACCTCACGGTGCGCCTGCTCGAGCGGGCCAAGCGCGTCACCGCCATCGAGCAAGACCCGCGCATGGCGGCCGAGCTGACGAAGCGCGTGCAGGAGCACCCGAACCTGCACAAGCGGCTCGAGCTGCTCGTCGGCGACGCCATCAAGCTGCAGCCGTGGCCGCGCTGCGACGTCTGCGTCGCCAACACCCCCTACCAGATCTCGAGCCCGCTGGTGTTCCGGCTGCTGGCGGCGGAGCCGGCGCCGCGCGCGGCGGTGCTCATGCTGCAGCGCGAGTTCGCCCTGCGCCTGTTCGCCCGGCCCGGCGACAAGCTGTACTCGCGCCTGAGCGCGAACGTGCAGATGTGGGCGCGCGTGGCGCACGTGATGAAGGTGGGCCGCAACAACTTCAGTCCGCCGCCGCTGGTGGAGTCGAGCGTGGTGCGCATCGAGCCGAAGGTGCCGCGGCCGGCGATCAGCTACGAGGAGTGGGACGGGCTGTTGCGGGTGTGCTTTGTGCGGAAGAATAAGACGCTGCGGGCGGCGTTTTTGGGCACGACTGCAGTGATGGAGATGGTGGAGCGGAATTGGAGGACGTGGTGTGCGCAGAATGATGTGCTTGTGGAGGATGGCGAGGGAGAGGGTGGGGACGAACAGGGGATGGAGGTGGATGGGGTGGAAGAGGATGAGTGGGGTGGGATCATGGACGTTGACGATGAGGATGACGAGCTTCCGGATTTCTTCAAGGAAGAGAGGGATCGGCTTGCGAGTCAGAAGAGCAGGAACAATCCGAAGAGAAAGAAGCGGGGAAAGGTGGCAGAGCTAGTGAGAGAAAAGGTCAGGAAAGTGTTGGAAGACGAAACACAACTTGCGGATAAGAGGGCGAGGATGTGTGATCAGGGAGATTTTTTGAAGCTGATTTACGAATTCAATGAGGTCGGGATCCATTTCAGCTGAGATCTTGCTTGCTCGAAATTACCTACTTTCGGGAAAATGACCGAGCCACGGAGTTGAGGAAGTGACGCTGGAGTATTCATTATCAACGCTTTGAAAGATACGGCATAGATGGCTACGTTCAAATAAGATACCCAGCTTTATACGGAAGGAATAAATGAGATTATTATCAAAAAGCCATCAAATCATCAACATAATTTCACACGCCTACCTAAGGAAGTACGGGGTATTGTCCATCCAGACTCATTTCGTACTCATCTTATTCTTGCCAAAAAACCCTCGACCTACTGCGCCGGCACTCCCTGTCCCACCGGGTATGGCGGATTAGTCTCCGTTGCCGTACCTTCGCTCTGCACACTCTCCCCTCCATGTCCATGTACCCTTCTCGCCGCCTCCTCCTCAATCTCCTTCTGCTGCGCCGCCTCGCGCTCAAACCCTGTCGGCTCCTGCGCCTGGCCCGGATGCCCCGGAATCGCGCCTTGAGCCATCGTGCCTGCATTGCTCTGAATCGGCTCCACGCTACTCCGCCACGCCCGCAGCTCATCCTCGGCGTCGTTCAGCACGTGCCTGGCCTCTTCGCCGGCTTCGTAAGTGGGGTGCGCATCGCCGGGGACAATCGGGGTGTCGTCGAGGAGGTTGATGACGCGGCGGGCCTGGCGGGCGAGCAGGGCCTGCTTCTCGGCACGCTCGATGAGGGCGGCGAAGTGGACGTCGTAGGCCTCTTTGAATTTTTGGCGGGTGATGTTGGTGAGCTGGGCTTCGGCGACGAGGGATTGCGCTTCGGCGCGGACGAGCTCTTGCTCGAGTTGGACAATCTTGGTGCTGGTGGGCTCTTTGTACTTGAGCTTTTGAATCTCGTCCGAGACCTGACGAAGGAGATTAGCTTCAAGCCAGTAGAGACCGCTCGTCGGCACGCGGACATAGGATACTGACCTTGGCTTTGTGGTCTCGACTTGGTTGTACCGAGCTCTCGGTATTCCGAATCTGCTTCAAAACGCCCCGATAATCCTCCAGGTTCTGCGCATACAGATCCTCTTGTTCTGCAATCTCTGCCATCAACACGCCTAGTTTGTCGGAAATGTCCGAGATGGCATCATCGTTCGTCGATTCGCCCCATTCCGACAGCTGCGAGGCAATCGAGGCACGTTCTCGACCAGCGGATTCGTATGCGCCAATGCAGTGGTTCTCCGTCTTGATGAGCTTGAAGAGCTTTTTGCTGAGCTCTGGCTGCTGCATGCCACGCAGGCTGCTCATAGTGAAACGATGTTTAGGCGCGCTTTTCTCATTGCTGCCGCCGGAGTCGGTCGTCTTTTTCGACCTGACTGACAGTGATCGATTCCTGTTCAGGGTGGGAATAAGAGTTAACGATCTGGACCTTGGACTACTACGAGGACGAAGATTGTAATGGAAGTCAGGTGGAGAAGGGGGATCAAAAAAGATTGGCATGGATATAGTCCTTAAACAAAAGGGTATAGTGTATGGATGCCGTGGAATATGCACAGGTGGATGCAGCTAAGCTCGCCTGGAACCTGTAGCTTTGATGGCAATGAACGTAGAAGACCGGCTTACATTTTGTGAAGAGAACTATTGGCAGCGACTTATTTGTCGAGGCCAGACGCGTGCGTGGAGTGGATGCGATCAAGGCGCGTACTCGGGTTTGAGCAGACACGGACGAGCCAATAAATCGGTAGGGCTCTCAAACACGAAACAGCGAACAGACGACAAGAGATTTAGATTCAGAACCACCAGATTTGAATAGCTGCGAAAGCGAGTTTGGAGTTGATGGTGGGGGAGCTGAATGATTGGCAACCAGGATCTAGCCCCAAAGTAGACGAACAGAACAATGACGTTGCTGTCCACTTTCCATCTCGCCCCGATGCGCCACATTCCAGCCACCCACCTCAAAACAACCATCTCTCTATCCACCGCTGAAGCAGACGCCCGCCCAACGCCACAGGCACACGATAAAGCTGATCTCGTCACAGGCCGCCTCCCTCGTGATTCGTCAGAACTGGGTAAAGATTGGCGCCAATAATTGTTTGTCTTCGTAAGGTATTCTCAACAATCGGGGCTGGTACTTCCTTTTATCTCGTTTTCTCTTGCAGGAAATGGGCCACTCCAAGTTTGAGTATGCACATTGTTGTCACCCTATCTGTAGGTGATCACTTTTCGAGGGTATTGGACACGTTCGATGCTTGGTCGGCTCGCATGGTAGCTGCGATAGCTCGCCACCGAGCTTCGAGGCACGTAGGAAGACCGCTCATGGACGACGACTGAAGATCGTCTGGGCCGTGGTCCGGAATGGTAGTACGAAACTGGGCGAGGGGCAGGCCCAACGACCTCACGGGCAGGTGTAATGAGGCACATAGTTGCGTTGAGATATGGAATTGTCTCGAAAAGCAAAGTGTTGGTTGGGGATAAGGGACTGAGAGCCTCAAGCCAGACGCTGGTCTATTATACCTAGCGGACGACGCGGAAGACGTGTATGACGGAGATATCAGAGCATTCTTCTTCGCCTAGCCAACCGGTTATTAATTCTAGCTTGGAGGCTGGAGACATGCTCGACAGGGAACCCATGACCCCGCGTGCTTCGGCTGCGGCTGTGTCGTGCTTTTACGAAAACCGCAGTCGCAGAGTCATTTATGCACTTCCGATCCATAGACGTATCTTGCATTGACGACGCTCAGCTGATTCGCGGGCAGCTGAAGGTGCAGAATCATCGTATTTGTTGGTATACCCCTGGGAACATGTGGTGTTTAGCGAGTCATGGCTTTCAGCTTTTCCATATGAAGTTAGTAAAAATTGAGTAGCGGTTTTATCTACCGGAAACACAACCGCGTCCAGCCTATTTTGCGGTCCCAGCATGACTTTGAGGGCCTGAACCGTACCGTCTGATTAATCTCTCCGCGCTATTCCTGTTTTGCTGCCTTTTCAGCCCTTTCGATCTGCAAGGACAGGGATTCTGATGCAGCAAATTATGTAGCTTACTGCATCGGGTAAAAGTCCACTGACGTTCTTGAGAGTGATAATGCAATTCACGGAGCTCCTGGCACTGTTACAGAACTTTAGCTACAATTGCCTAGGCGATAGAAATAGTAACTCCGCGTGCACCACGGACCTTGGCCCAATCTACCTCCGAACGTCACTACTTCTGACCCACCAAGGTGGGCCTTTTTGTTACTTAGACGGCTCTCTAACCGCCTTGTCTCTCTTCTCACGATGCTTGATGGTGACAGCAACATGTTGTCCCTCCAGAGCCTGCCCACGGAGGTGCTGCACACCATTCTGACCGAGGTTAACCACACGGATCTTGCCTCTCTTTCGCAGACTTGCGGCGTGCTGCACCGATTCATCAAGCACGATGCCCTGCTGTGGAAGCAAATATACCTTTCCGCATTCGTTAGCTTTTGGTTCGGTGCCCTGGAAACTTAAAATACTGATCTTGAGATAGGACAAGCTCATTAGAGACCCTCACTCATCGGAGGCTGACTGGAAAAGCAAAGTCCAGAGAATCGTTACCCTCCAAAAGATTCTTCAGTCTCCCGACCCAGATGTCAAGGTGCGCTTTCACGTCGCCCTCTTGCTCGATCTCTAGTTAATTCTTTCTTACAAAAGAGAGAAAACCTCGACTGGGTCGTAGAAGAAATCTCCAGTCTCTTACACAGTGCTGCTCACCGCGCCCGTCCGTCTCCTGACCCGGATGCTGGTCGTTGTATTTCAAACCGGAGCGATTCTCGCAATGTGGCTCTTCTCACCGACCTCTTCGATTCAGACCATCAGGTCAACATTGACAATTTAGTATGCGGATCCAGTCTTTTTGAAAAGTCTGGTTACCCGACCATGAGGCCGTACCAGACCGAGGAGCAATGCCAGAACGCGGCCAAGCTTCATGTTCTCTATGGCGTCCCGGTTGATCTCGTAGACGTAAAGGAAGCGACTCACCCGTTTGCACGCTCGCGTATATACGATTTGCGGTATTACACGGAAAAGACCCGCTGGGGGCCATTTTCGCGAGATGGCAACATGGACATTGACTGGGAAAACCTCGAGGCCGTGTTGATTTTAGTCGCGTACAACTTTCGAATGTTCCGAAAGCGTACCAAAGGGGCTGTTTCGGAGATGTGGAATAAGCCATTTGCTGGCATTGCTCCTGGTGCGTGGCCAATAGTGAAGGAGCCAGAGCTGCCGTTGGAGGACCCTTATGGCTGTCATGGAACCTGGATGCGGGTGAGTGAGAAAACTCGCAGCACTTACCTTGCTGTCCCCTCATCGCAATGCGTATCATGCATCCGATTTTGCAAGCAGAAAAGAGAATTAAGGAAGCGAGAGGAAAGCTAACAAGATAATATAGGTAGTGTGCTTTCTAGGTAAGCTCAATCATAAAAGGTCGTTGCAATCCTCCTGGCTTTGCAAGAGCCTGTACTCCACGTCAACACCGCGGTCTGAACGTGGCAATCTTTTTAGACTTTACCGATCTCTACGCTTTCAATGACTTCACGGATGAAGCTGCTCGACACAAAGATCCGCGCAAGCACCCCAAGGACCCTCTCAACAATGAAGAAGCCATTCGCCTCATCACTTGCAAGCTGACAGTTACGTCAATCGAGAAACCCGGTCCAGAGGATGGCCAAGACCTTCCTGCTGTTCATTTCAGAGGCGATTCGCGTTCAAGACACTCTGGGTGGGACCCCAATGCGGCTTCAAAGTTGAGAGGTTTGCGCAATCTACTTTCTCCGTTACACAAAAGTTTCAGAAGCTGAATACGCTTAAGGAGTTGTGAGACTGATGAAGAATGGGCACATCCGATGGACCACCTGGTCAATCTTTCATGGGTAAGCCAGATTTCCATACATACAAGCCCTGTTGGTGCTTGCTCTTATCATCAATTTGCCCTTTGTTATTACTCACATGGCTGATTCCTATCGTTCGCATAGAGAAGAACGATGGCGTAGCGAAGGCATTCAAATCGGTGGCATTCGCTCTGCTCGAGGGATGGTCGGCAACTGGTTCGACAAAGACTTCGATCTTCATGGACCCGTTGGACCTACGGGTGAGCCCTTAAAACCCTATAGCTCGCTCTCCCCAGGAAACGTGCTAACAGGCGCTTCTCTGCTCTAGCCTTTTGGAAAGTCAGTGATGAGATTGTCGATGACGATAAGATTACCCCCATGCCTTGGACATAGGTGGACACCGTGAAATCAATTTTCAATAGAGAAGTACGATGCATTCTTTAAAGACATGTGTCTAGTGTAAAAGGGCGAAGAATTATAGATGATGCGGCAGGCTTTAGCGAATCAACCTCTAACCGCTTGGACAAGCAGGTTGAACTGATGTTCCCGCAATAAGTACCATTTCACAATGGGAAGTTTCACAGCATAGGTTTGCAACTAGCCATTGATAGCATGGAGGATTCGACTCGCTGGAAAGGAACGTATCAAGTACCAATCATCATAAGTTTGTCATTTTTAAAGTATCGATTACACTATGTACAACGATTCAACTTATTAAACGCAACTCCCTTCGCCTTTCGTTCCTGCTTACTCAAAATCCTCCCATATCTTCATCAATAACTAAAAGGAAATAACATTCTGCTAAAGATAGATCAGTCCTCTGCAAGCTCCCTCAATTCGAATCGGCTTCTTGTCTGTCCGTCACCGCTTCCATCCCGCCAACCACGCCAACATCGTCGGACTCGTACTAAACCCACTCCAATTATCCGCCCAATCATGCCCTAGCCCTTCCACCTGATAATGCACCACCGTCTCATCTCCATCCCACGTATACCGCGTCGTCGCCTTATCCGTCCCCGCCCCTGCTACCACACGACTCTCATTCTTCGTCCCTGCACTCGCCCACCCATCCCGGCCCGCCCACGTCGCCACATAGCGCGGCACCGCCGACATGCACTCTCCGCCATGCGGCCCGCCCCAGTACGGAATCGTCCCATCCGCCGTCCCATGCACCTCGAGAAACGGCGTGCGCGCTCGCGCCGGCTGACACGGCAGCAGCGGCACCGTCGCGCCATCACAGCTGCCCGCATCACTCACGTTCGGATAGAACGCGCCCGAGCTTGCAGCGAAGGCGGCGAAGGGCTCCGAGCCGCGCGCGTCGCACGCCAGCGTGCCCACGAACCCGCCGCCGTTCGAGTGGCCCGTGGCGTAGACGCGCTGCGGGTCGACGCACAGCGCGGCGTGCAGCGCGTCGAGCAGCGCGAGGGTGAAGGCGATGTCGTCGAGGCCAGGGGCCGAGTAAGGGGCGCCCTGCCAGGCGGCGGCGATGCCGGCTGGGTAGGCGACGATGGCGGCGGGGTTGAGCGAGGCGCTGGAGAAGGAGCTGAGCGAGGCTTGGCCGGCGGGGGAGCCGTCGTGGCCGTGGTAGGAGAGGATGAGCGGGGATGGAGTGCTGGGGGTGTAGTTGGGTGGGATTGAGAGGAGGTAGCTGCGCAGCGGCTGGGAGGGGAGGGAAAGGTTGAAAGGCTGTGGGTCACCGCCGGGGTGGAGGGAGAGGG